>JBBPMM010000280.1:0-34485 GCA_038090335.1 Solioccasus polychromus
GTAGCCAAGAGTATGTACTATCTTTCTCTCCAGCAAAGCTTGGTGTGATTATTCCAGGTGATTGCAGTGCGCTTCGCGCACTGCATCAGGGTTAGTTATTGAAAGGGTTTTGGAGGTCACTGTAGCTGAGCATGTGTCTGAGCACAAGTCTGAATAGTACTGGTAGGAGCCATAGGATTTAGTGAATGCATAAGGATGAGTTTGAATATACTGTCAAATGTCAGTCTGATGCTATTCTGCTCTAGCTCTGCAGTCAGAGGGAGACATAGTAGGCAGACTTGGGTTGGAGTTGGGTTGAATGGACTTGGCTTCAGCTACTCAGGTGGAGAGCTGTGCCCTTACACACTTGTGTCCTGTATTTTGGAGGACAAAGGTAGCAAGAGGTCAGACACTTAGTTGGGGAGGGATCCAAACTAAGACTTGAGGAAAGCAGGAGAAGAATAGTGGGGAATTTAGTTGATATTCAAACAGAGGAGAAGTCCTCAGCAAACTACAGTATTTATACATGAGTAGGGTGAAACAGTAGCAATAAGTGTTGGTAACTGATCCATGAAACAGGAGTAAGATGTCATAGTGACACAGAAATGGAGGTGTCAGGGTTAACACTGGAATGAAGATGTCAAGATGAAACTAAGGTAAAGGTGTCAAGATGAAATGAGTAAGAAACTAGAATGTAATGCTAGGTTGGAGCGGAGTAAAGGGAAGCAGAGTAAACTTAACAACAAAAAGGTATAAGAGTGGAGTATTGTGTCAGAATAAAGGTGGAGTAATGTTGGGATTGTCATGCCCATGACACTAGGTCAGAAGGTGGGGTTGACTCTTTTTGAGGAGTTTCAACTGTGGTGACCTTGATAGGGGCCTAAGGATGGGGGATAGAAGGGTTTCCTTCTTTCTTCTCTTCTCTGGGATGATTCCTTGCAACACACCCTTTTTTATGACAGATGAAACAGTGTCCTTCTCTAACATGACAGGCTTTTTCTACTGGGGAAAGGTGGACAGTGTCAACATTCATGGCATTGGGGTCCTTCTTCTGTGAGTAGTCCCTCCATCTGAACCCTTTCTTCATATACTTAATGCACTCCTACTGCATGTTGAACTTGCTAGCTTGCTCCATCCATCTGTGGAGCATGGTGGGGATGTTTCCCATAGAGAGGATGTTGGTGATGATTTTTTCGTCTAACCCTTGCCTGAAGTACTCAATAAGGGCTTCTTCATCAGTAAGCCTAGCTTGAGCCATGGCTAGAGAGAAGTCCACTACATATTTAGCAAACCTGTCTTTATCCCTTATGTTTTGAGTGAGGTTACATAAGGTTCTTCCGGCCTTGCTGGCAGCATTGAATGGGAAGAAGGTTTTGGAGAAGTCAGCCACAAGGATGTCAAAGGTTTTATCCTTTGCTTTGATAACCAGGTCTTCAAGGCGATAGAACCATCCTTTGGAAAAGACTTTGCCCCATCCTTTGCTCATCTTGTTGAGCATGGTTAGGATCTTTGCTTTTTCGTTGTATAGATCCTCATTCATCTTAAAGTAGGCTCACATAGCAAGCATCCATCTGATGGTGTCTTCAGATTCTCCAGAGAAATCATTTGGGAGACCCACTTTGAGTTCCTGGGCTTTTGCCATAGTTCATTGGTGGGCTTCTCTTGTTACTCTTTCCTCAGCTTCAGTGAGTTTTTGCTTGTATTCTTCTTCTGGTAAAGGTGGACCAAGAACATCTTCCTGTTCTTCTTCCCACTCTCCTTCTGATACTTCTATAGTAGGGTTTTCTTCAACTTGGATTGGTTCTTTGCTGGGTTCTGCCATGTTAGAAGTGCATGGTAAGGGGATGAAGTAAGAGGGACAATATGACCTCTTCTTCTTGTGGAAGAGAGAGGGATATGGTGGTCCTCAAGGGAGAGCAATGGTGATAGGGAAGGGGTGTTGCTCTCTTGAATAAGAGGGTGGTGAAGATGAGCCAGTTCTTTTGTTATGCTGAGGCTAGTAACTTAGCTAGTATTGCCTAAAGTAGAACCAATATCCTAATCAGTAATGAAGTCCCAGCCATATGGTGACTAGAATGACAATGAAGATGTTGACTCCTTGCTGTAGGAAGTAAACTCGAATGTGGTAGTCTGTGGTGAAGAGGGTTGCCACCAAGATGTAGACATTGTAGGATGGAATTGTGAGATCTCACCCGAAGGTGGCTTGCTGGTTACTAGGCTTGGATTGCATAGAACTAGCTACCATCTATGGTACAGGGATCTGGTATTTATAGTAAAGAAGAGTGGGCATAGACCAGGAGATAGAAAGGAAACTATCTAGAATGTTCCAGAGAATGTCTACAGGAAAGGAAGAAATACACCTCTGGTGCTATAAGGCAAAATGGAAGTAATTGGAATCATAGAATGCAATGGAACAAAAAGGAACAGTTTGGCAAGGGACAGAATGGAGGGTTATGGAGGAATACAGAGCAGCAGTAGAAAGGGAGAAAATCATAACAAGGAGTTCCTGATGGTGGTTGTAAGTCATGGATGAGGCAAAGGGATTTCTTGTCCTGCTTGAGGACACAGAACCATTGTGATTGGTATGCATTGGCCAATGGTTTGTATACTCCAGACACAATGTGGTCTTTAATAATTTGGATTGCCTGATTCCAGGCTGACAGTGGGATGGGTATGTTGCAAAGTACCCAGGGAGGATGAGGTACATATGGTCAGTATCTTGACCAGTGGGAAGTATTGTTCATCTAGTCTGCCCCACTTGGCTGGAACCCAAGTGAAGGCCTTTTCATGTTTAAGGATGATCCACCAGACTAACTTGACTTCTTCAGGCCAAAGCCATTTTGTGGGATCAAGGTCTAGAGAGTCAGTGCATTCTTGGGTAAAATGTTGCCCAGGGACAAAGTCCAGGGGATGAGTAGGTAAGGGTAGTAGTCTGGCAAGGGGATTGTCAGGAAGCTGACGCAGTACACAGTATTCCTCCTCAAGAGGGGCCACAACTGGTTGAACTTTCTTAGCAATGGGCTTGTAGGCTCAAACGTGACATTGGTAATCATAGAAGAATGTAGAATCAAGAGCAGAAATATGAGACAGAATAAGTGATGACTGGATAGAAGAAAGATATGAAAACATGGTAGACTGAAAAAGAGAACAGTAGTCCAAGATGTAAGACCAAGATAAAAACAAAGACCAGGTAGAAGACTGGTTGAGAAGAGTTGAAGAATAAAGGTTAAATCTATCTCCCCAACCAAATGGTGGATCATTGAAATCTAAAAACCCATCTTGATGATGGATTGATGGTTAGCACATGGGAGGTTTTGACAGCACCAAGGACATTCTTCAGTCCACAGCCAGGTTGGTAGTTTATACTCTTTTCTGAAGTTTGGGTCACAGAGTGTGATATTCTGTGAACCATCAGGGAAATCATCAGTAGTCATGCTCATAAGACAATGGAATGGTCAGCTGAGTAGTAGATTGAAGTTGGCACAAGGTATGATCTGGACTTGTACATAGACTTTGCCAGCACTGAAGTCTAGCCAAAGGTTTTCAATGACACTAATAGTCAATTTGGTGGTCATGTTTGCATTGGACATCGTCATCACATGGTTGGACCAGACTGGTAAGTGCAAGGTCTCCCATACCTGCTTGAGCATGGCAATAATTTCTGAGCCCAAGTCAAGTATGCCAGTGATTGTGATCAGTGTACCTAAAACCTTGGCTTCAAGGGATCTAAGGGAAATGCTGTGGTGAGTGACAATTAGTCCATCATCACTCCAGATTACACTTTTGCTGAATTGGCAGGAGATTGCTCCAGGGTCTCAACCTGAGAGCTCATTGATATGGACTGCATTGGCTGAAACCAGGATGTGCTTTGAGGTTGCCAAGTCTCGAAATTGCTTTCAGACTTCAGGTGCTGCAGAGATAAGTTCTTTGAAAGGGATTGGTATGGTCATTTTGAGTACTCAGTCTAGAATCTTCTTGGGTGCAGCTTCATCCTCCAATAGGAAGGAGTAACAAAATTGACTGGATGGAGCTGGTATGACAGGGTATATGGTGTCATTGCAAGGTTTGGAGGCAGTGGATGATGAAGGGATGGATGGTGTCAGTGTGGGTTTGGCTGGAATGACAGGGGTGACAGGAATAACAGGGGTGGCCAGTCTAGTTGAGGCTGATGGTGTAGACTGAGCCACTGCTATCTCTGGCATCTCAATGTCTTCTTCAATGGTGGGAGACCAAGATGCTGGGCATACATGGTGGTGTGAGGGTACTTTGACTTCATTGAATCAAACTCATTTCCCCTTGTCTTTTGCTTGGTCCACTTGAAAGTTAGCCCAAGTGCAAGATAGGTAAGCTTGGAAGTCCAGGTCATTGAGGTCCAGACTATCTTCTTCTTCATCCTAGGAGCTGGCTGTGGGGGCCATGAAAATGGAGGGGTCAATGTCTATAATGGCATCAATTTTGGGGGAATGTAAAGAAATGATACTGGCTGTGACAGCTAAAGCAGTGCTCAGGGTGGACTGTGCTGGTAGACAGTCTAAGCACTCCTGAAGGCAATGATCACTGGGAATGCATGGGATACACTTCCCATTAGGGAGGTATATATGACTGTCAGTACCCTGGGACACTTTGCCAGTCTGAAGGTAGGTGTTGACATGGGGGCAACTATTCATAAAGTGAGCTGGGTCACCACAAAAGGTGCATTCCTTTAGTCTAGAAGACCATTGAAGGTTTACCTGCTCCTGCTTGATGGCAGGAGTGCCACTAGATGAGGGGACTTGGGGAACTTGAGGCATTGGGACCAGTGCTGCCCAGGCTAGGTAGTACAGTTGGGTGGTCTGTTGCTGGCCAGCTGTGGGTAAGGGTCAAAGAGCCAAACTGGTGAGAAGGAATTGAGCAGCATCAATGGTGTCAGTGATAGGATATGGGTCAGATGGGTGGTGCATAATCTTGGTGATCAAGAGGCATTATTGGACTTGGTCGCCTAAGTCCATTGGGAGTCTGGCAAGGAAAAGAGCATTGCAGTTGAGCTGAAAGAGGTTCTTGTTGATGATTAAGAACTTGGAGATATTCTGGAATTTGCATTGGTACTCTCCCAGGTCTTCAAGCATTCACATCAGTTTTGCTTGGTATTCCTGGACAAGATACTAAATGTCAGTGCAACAATATCAGTTAGTACCTTCACATCTGGGGTATAATTTCTTGATGGTGGTGACAAAGTTGTCCCAGTCTGCCAGGATGATCAATACTTCTTCCAGAAGTTCCCATCCTTTAGACTCTTCTAAGTCTGCATAACAGATGGCAGCATGTATCTTCTGGGCTTCTGAGATGGTGGCAGCAGTGCCAAGTTTGTCAATGACTTTGAAGAACCTGGGGAGAGTGAAAGGGTTCTTTCCATCAAACCTGGGGGCATTCTGGGTGCCTCAGAGTGGCATAGGTGTTGTTGGGGCTGGGTTGGACATTTGTATAGGGCAAGTAGGCAGAGAGATAATGCTTGGAGGGATAGTAATGGTCAGTCTTTTTGAGGCTAATGAGGGTTGGTGGTGAGCTGTTCTTGAAGGTACTGGAAGCAAAGTGGTGGCAACAGTGGAATAGTCTGGTAAGATCAAAATAGACTGGGATGGATGGAGTAAATAAGAGAGGGATGAGGTCAATGAGGATGAGGTCGATGTGAGTGAGGAAGGAGGTGTGCAGGGAGACAGTGGGCATTCTGAGGAAATTGAAGGTGGGGACTCATTCTGTCTTCCTCTTCTAGTCCAGGGGGTCGAATGTATAAATGCACTGGGCATGCAGTCACTGTGACTAATGCTGTCAGCAAAAACTTCTTTGGAAAATGGAGACTTGGTGTCTGTAACCCTATTTGAATGAAAAGAGTCTGGTGGCAGTGAGTGGCAGTCCTGTTGAGGTGGTGTTGTTGATCAGGATGGGAAAGTTTCCAGCCAATCAGAATGCAGTCTGGTTTCCATTAACAGTCTTTGATCACCTTTTGAGGGAGAAAGTCCACCAAAATGGGAATTATCAAGAAGGGAATGATTGTGGCATGTGTGGCTAGGAGAGACTGGTACCAGAAAACTGTTTTCTGATATGTCAAGATTGCAGAACTTGGTCAGTAAATTTTCAAGTTCTAAGCGACAGGGTGTTAGCTGAAGACTTCATCTGGAACTCTTGTTGGAGTCTCTCACAGTGGGCTCCAGATGAAAAGACTTGAAGGTGGGTGAGTGGACTGCTAGTCCTGGCCACCTGGGAGTAGTCTGCAGGTAGTGGGGGAGTGATTATATTTGCCCCAAAGGACTCTAATGACAAGGGGTTAGTCCTAGAATGAAGGTGGGCACAAATGAGTATAGTTCAGACACAGTCCAGACAATCGTAAATGGTAGTCTAGTCAGTGTAAGTTGTAAAATTTGTGAAGACTGGCAGTACAGTCAAGTAAAACAGTGTAGTAGACAGTAAAAATGGTGAGGGAGCAGTTTTCCAATGGTGACAGTGATGGTGGTGAGCAAATGGTAGAAAGCTGCTGTCATTTCAAATGATGAGTACAAAATTTTATAGTTCAGGCATACTTGGACTTGTAAGTAAGTATGAAGGGAAATGTATGGTCTATGTATCTAATGACATAAAAGGAATGGGTCAAGACCAGGAATATGAAATATAGACCCTGGCAGGCAGCAACAGAAGTTCCTGACTCTGGCTTGAGTAGCCCAAATGTCTAAGGTGACATCAGAGCTACAAACCAAAAAGTCTAATAAAATAGGAGAACTTACAAAAATGGTAACCAAGTAAGAAAAGAATAGCTAAGATTAGTCTGTTTGGTGTATGCACTAGTCCAACTGGTCTGTAGTAGACTGTGAGACCATCAAACCAGACTATCATGAAACAGAAGTAAGTAAAGCAAACAAATGATGGAAATATATGTAGAAAATATAAGGTTATACACATAGAGGTGTGTCAACCTCTACACCACTCAAGCAAAGCTGACCAATGAAGAATCCCTTATCAAAAACTTTAAAAGGGGATTAGACAAAAAAATTGTCACCAACATCTTATCTATGTCAACCATTCCCACTACACTCCAAAGATGGATGGAACAAGCAAGTAAATTCAATGCACAACAAGAGCACATTAGAGATATGAAGAAAGGGCTCGGATGGAGAAACTTTTCAGAAAAGAAGGATCCTTCCAACCTTCTCATTCCCCTCAGAATCCTGCATGGGCTGCCATAGCCAACACTGAAACCACTGCTGCAAGACCCTCTCCTTCCCCTCCCTCAGATCTAGAAAAATACCTAAAGATATTAGAGGGAAGGAAAGTCGACCAAAAAGAAATGATTAGGGTCCTCAAAACCTGCTTCAAGGAGGTGGAAAGGGAAATGGTGGCAAAAGTAACTATGGACTATACAAACTTGGATTTTTAAAGTGGAGGGAAGTACCAGTGTCTTCATCTTCAGAACATTCTGCTCCTGTAATTTGTACCAGTAAGAAAGAGAAATCCATTCACATCCCTATCTCTTTATCTCATGGAGCAAAAATCACTGAAATCAAAGCCCCACTTGATTTTGGAGCCATGGAAAGCTTTATAGATCCAATAACCATGACAAAATACAATTTTCCTATCCAAAGACTCTGATTACCAATCAAAGCTTCCAATGTTGACAGAACAGAAAACTGAGGAGGCTTTATCCAAAAAGAGGCCCACCTCATCCTAAGGATAGGAAAAAGGGAAGAAGTAATTTGCTCCTTAGTTCTCAATTGTGAAGAAGATTGAGCCATCTTGGGAATCCCTTGGTTTATGAAGGTAAACCTACTATTAATTGGAAAACTAGAAAAATCTCTATTTCTGATCTCCCAAAAAACAAAAACACAGAGGAACCTTCCTTAAAACAAAGATATCTGGTCAAATCTCTAAAAAAGATGACCATTGCCACTGAGATGGCCATCACCACTCCAAAGATCAAGAAGAAGTTACCAGAAGAATACAAAGGATACTCTAGTGTCTTCGAAGAAAAGACATATGATCTCCTCCCTCCATCTTGACCTTTTGATCACAGAATTGACTTAGATGACTCTTTCATCCCTTGCATTGCCAAAGTCTATCCTCTGAACCCAAAAGAACTTCAAACTTGTAAAGAATTTGTTGAGAAACATCTAAAGACTGGATGAATTGTACCCTCCAAATCCCTCCAAGCTTCCCCATTCTTTTTTGTTGCCAAGAAAGATGGCTCTTTATGGCCCTGTCAAGATTATCAATACCTAAACTTGCATACCATTAAAACACCTTGTCATGGGCATGACAATCCCAATGTTACTCTGCCTTTACTCAGATACATAACTCTGCTCTTATACCTTTTCATTGCTTAAGTTTACTCCACTCCACTTTACTTCACTCTGACCTAGTGTTACGTTCTAGTTTCTTACTCATTTCATCTTGACACCTTTACCTTAGTTTCATCTTGACATCTCCATTCCAGTGTCAACCCTGACACCTCCATTCCTGTTTTACTATGACATCTTACTCCTGTTTCATGGATCAGTTACCAACACTCATTGCTACTGTTTCACTCTATTCATGTATAAATACTGTAGTTTGCTGAGGACTTCTCCTCAGCTGCTACCTTCATCCTCCAAAATACAGGACACAAGTGTGTAAGGGCACAGCTCTCTGCCTGAGTAGCTGAAGCCAAGTCTGTCTGACCCACCTGCAACCCAAGTCTGCCTCCTTCATCTGCCTCCGACTGCAGAGCAAGAGTGGAATAGTGTCAGATCTGACCTTGACACACCTACCCTCTCTGTTATGCTGAGGCTAGTAACTCAGCTAATAACTGATAAAATAGAATCGATGGAAGATTCTATGCCTTCTGCTAGGCCAAACTCCGATGAGGATGGCAATGACAATGGTTGTCCCTCGTTGGATGAATTCTACTCTGACTTGGAGATTGCGCTGGGCAACAGTCACAATAAAGTAGATGACTTGGTATGGGACTTTGCAGTAGTGGATGACAGTGAAGTAACAGGCTACTTGGTATAGTGGAATGGTGGTGGATCTCACTTGAAGAGTGGCTTGCTGGTTACTAGGCTTGGATTGCATAGAACTAGCTACAGTATTGTGGGTGGACATAGCAGTAGAAGGTGACAGAGGGATGAAACTTTTGACTAGGATGACAACACGGTTGAAGTCAGGGTTTCAAAGGTGTCAACACATTTTATAGTCAGAGAGGACCTTGGAGGCATTTCCCAAATTGGACTCAGGTTCCCAGATATTTTCAGCAGAGGAGTACCCTCTCCATTTTACGAGGTATTGTCTCCATCCTCATGTTCCTCAGTGATTAAGTATGTCTTTGACTTCCCATTCTTCTTTACCTTCTATCTCTTCTGATGGTGGTTTTAGGAAGTTGGGACTGTGTTCTGGTGTTTCTCGATAGGAAGATAAGAGAGACACATGGAAGATGTTATGGATTTTCCAAGATGGGGGGAGTTGGAGTTCATAGGTGACAGGAGACACAACCTTTGAGATTTCAAAGGGGCCCTCTCATCGAGGGAGGTGTTTCTTTGAGGTGTGACGAAAGTGGAGGTTTCATGCTTCTAGCCACACCTTATCACTGACTTTCCACAGTTTAAATTTGAAGAAGGTTCTTTCCTTCATGATTTGGGCAGAATTCTCATGAGCCACAAGGGCTTCCTTCTATGCTTCATCTAGAAGGGAAAGACATTTTTTCAGAGCAGGGATAAAGGTCTTTCCAAGAGGGGGGTATCCTCTGGGTTCATATCTGAACATCAGGGAGAACTGGATCTTTTGAGTGGACAAATGGACATTAGAGTTGTAGGAGAATTTGGCTAATGGGAGAAGGTCTACCCATTTATCGGGACAGCCCTCAGAAAAGATCCTTAGATAGGTTTCAAGAGATTGGTTAGCCCTTTCAGTTTCTCCATCCATTTGAGGATGGTAAGCAGTGGAAAGCCATAAGTTGTAACCTAGAAGGCAAGACAATTCTCAGGTGAAGGCAGAGGCAAATTGAGGTCCTTTATCAGAAATAACCAAAGAGTGGAGTCTGAATCTTGGAAACACTTTTTCCAGAAAGAGTTGAGCAACTCCTTCAGCATCAATAGTTTTTGAGCAAGGAGAGAAAATTACCCCCTTCATAAGCCCATGGTTGACCATGACCAAAATGGAATCAAAGCTGCGAGAGGGTGGGAGATCGGTGATAAGGTTGACAGAGATCTGTTCAAAGGGATGTGTTGTGGCAGATGGAATAGGGAATAAAGGTGGGACAGTCGGATGAGTATTAACTTTGTTTTGTTGGCAAATAGCACAGCTGGTGACAAAATGACAGACAAAGGTGGACAGGCCAGGCCACCAAAAGTCACATGCAACAAGGGTGCATGTATGAAAAATGCTGCCATGGCCTCCAGCAAAGGAGGAATGAACAAAAGATATGACATCATGGCAAAGAGATTCAGAGACATAGAGGCGGTTGCAGAAATAAAGTTTTCCCTCATCAAAAGTCCAATTGTGAAGGGAAGAGCAAGAGAAGAGGGGTGAACCATCAATGGACTTGGAGATGGCACTAAGCACTAAAGGATCGGATTCCGATGAGTGTGCAATCTTGTCAGAGAGGGTGAGGTTGATGGTGCAAATGAAGACAGAGTCAGAAAGGAGTGTGACATCTTGGTTGTCATCAGCAGTGTCGACATTATTATGTTGGGACAGTGCATTGGCCAGGCCCATTTGCAATCCCGGCATATGAGTGAAGAGGAGGTCAAAGTCCTGCAAGAAAAGAAGCCATCAGGCCTGTCATTGAGAGAGTTTATGTGGTTTGCAGAAATAGGATAAGTTTTTGTGATCCATGAGAATGGTGACCTGGTGCAATGTTCCCTGTAGATAATGATGCCATTCATAAAGAGCATGAATAACCATGAGTAATTCCCAATCACAGATATCATAGTTGTGTTCTGCAGGGGAGAGGGTGTGTGAGAGATATGTGCAGGGGTGGAGGTCACCATTGGCATCTTTCTGCATAAGGACACCCTTGGTGGTGACAAGGGAGGCATCAGCCATAAGAAAGAATGGAGAGGTGGTGTCAGAGAGGTGGAGGACCAGGGTAGACATGAAAAGTCATTGGAGAGTATGAAATGCGTCTTCCTGAGGTTGATTCCAGTGCCAAGAGGATGACTTCTTTGTTAAATCAATGAGCGGTTGGGCAATGGTAGAGAAGTTGGCGATGAACTTCTGATAGAAGTTGCAAAATCCTAGAAAAGACTGAACTGCTTTAACTGACTGAGGGGGTGACCAGTCTGCAATAGCTTTCAGCTTGGTAGGATTCATGGATGTCTGATAATGTCCGATAACCATGCCAAGGTATTCAACTTCTGGGACATCAAACAAACATTTGGAGATCTTTAGAGAGAGGTGAAGATCTTTTAACCATTGGAGGACCAGCTTCATTCATCGAGTATGAGTGGCAGGGTCAGAGGAATGAATGAGGATATTGTCCATATAAATGACAACCCATCCTTTGGAGATGAGATTGTGAAAGGCATCATTCATGAATGCCTGAAAGGTAGCAGGGGAGTTACATAGGCCAAAGAACATAACTGTTGGCTCAAAGAGTCCAAAAGGGGTGATGAACATGGCTTTCCATTGATCTTCAGGTTTGATGAGGATATTGTTATACCCCCATCTAATGTCAAACTTTGTGAAGATGGTAGAGTCCTTCAGTTTATCCAGTAAGTCAGATATGAGGGGTAGAGGATAAGCATTTTTAATGGTGTGCAAGTTGAGATACCAATAATCTTGGCATGGTCATAGGGATCCATCTTTCTTTGGAACAAAGAAGAAAGGGGACACTTGGGGGGACTTTGATAGTACTATTCTGCCAGTTTGAAGATGTTCATTGATGAATTCCTTACAAGTTTCCATCTCTTTCAGATTTAGGGAATAGACTTTAGCGACTCTGGGAATGAAGGAATCATCTAAGTCAATACCATGATTGAATGGTCACAATGGGGGAAGTAAGTTGTGAGTCTTTTCTTCAAACACCAAGGTATATTCACTGTACTCCTTAGGTAACATTTTCTCCTTTTTGGGGTTCATGATGGCTACTTCAGTAGCGATGGTGGTTTTTTGTAGAAACTCAACAAGATATCATTGGTCTAGGGCTTCCCTTTTGGCATTTTGGTTTTCGGGAGTATCAGAGACAAGGATTGTTTGTGTTTGCCAGTCTATTGTTGGGTTTACTTTGGTAAGCCAGGGAACCCCTAAAATAGCCCAATCTTCTCCACAGTTAAGAACTAGAAAGCAAATGACTTCTTCTCATTTCCCTATTTTGAGGACTAAACAGGCTTCCTTTTGAATAAATCCTCCTTTATTTTCAGACCTGTCTACATTGGATGCTTTAATAGGGAGTCACAGTTGTCAAGTATGGAATTGGTATTTGGAAACAGTTATTGGGTCGATAAAGTTTTCAGTGGCTCCAGAGTCTAATAGAGCCCTTATTTCAGCAGTTTTTGCTCCATGGGATAGAGAGACAGGAATCTGAATAGATTTCTCTTTCCCATTGGTACAAATTACAGAAGTGGAATGTTCAGGAGGAGAAGATGCTGATACTTTCCTCCATTTCAAAAATCCAGTTTCTGGTCTAACCCTACCCTTGCTACTTTTTCCTTTTCAGGTTCTTCTTTTTCTTCGTAACATGCTTTAAGAACCCTGATTAACTCCTTATGGTCCACCTTTCATCCTTCTGGGATTTTAAGGTAGCAGTCGAGTTCTGAAGGTGGAGTTGATTCTTTTGGGGTAGAAGACTCCACAACAGTGGCAGTAACCCAAGGGGGAGGTTGAGGATGAGGGGTAGAGGAGCCCCCTTCCTTATTATCCTGTGGATGGTTGTGGGCAACACATCCTTTCTTGTGACAGATGAAACGTCTGCTTTCTCTGACATGTCATGCCTTTTCTATGGGAGATAGGTGTACTGCATCTACCTCCATGGCATTCAGGTCTTTTCATTCAGAGAAGCTTCACCACCTGAGGCCTTTCTTCATATCCTTAATGCACTCCTGTTGCGCATTGAACTTACTTGCTTGCTCCATCCATCCTTGGAGAGTAGTGGGGACAACGGCCATAGAGAAAATGTTGGTGGTGATTTTTTCATCCAACCCTCTTCCGAAATATTCAATGAGGGCTTCTTTGTCAGCAATCCCTGTTTGAGCAGCAGCAAGGGAGAAATCCACCACATACTTAGCAAAGCCATCTTTATTCTTTAGGTTTTGAAAGAGGTCTCAGATAGTCCTTCTCGCTTTACTGGCAGTATTAAAAGGGAAGAAGGTTTTGCCAAAGTCCACAGCTAGAATGTCAAAGGTTTTCTCTTCTGGCATGAGGTTAAGATTCACAAGTTGGTAAAACCATCCATTAGAGAAGATGTTATGGTTTTACCTAGACCCCTATCTTTTCCCTATTCCTTCCATGGTTCCTGTTATTTCCAAAGTCATTCCTATTTCTTCTGTCCTTTGTTCCTACATTTTCCACATTCCAATTTCTCCCATTTTGCCTTGTAGCACTGGAGCTCAGGGTTACCGCTTATAGCTAGGAATCCTCCGGAACATTCTAGATAGTTTTCTTTTTCCTCTTGGTCTGTGCACATCTCCTCTACCTATAAAGAGGTGGACCTCCTACTCCTGTACCCTAGCTAGTTTTATGCAATCCAAGCCTAGTAACCAGCACACCACTCAGGAGGAGCGAGACCATCACCATTCCAGTCCTTCAAGCCATAGCTCTCAGGAGCTTCGTGGAGTGTCACAATATGACTTATCAGATTATCATCTTCATTGCTACCATCCAGCAGGACCTCCCTCAGGTTCACATCAATACCCTCTACTGGGAGATGACCGTTCTTGTCCTTATCATCCTTGGATTACCATGGATATGTGTTAGCATCTTCCATTGAGTTTACCTCATCAGTTACTAGCTGAGTTACTAGCCTCAGTGTAACAAAAGAACTAGCTCTCTTCACCGTCCTCTATTCAGCAGACAGAACCCTCTATCACCATTACCCCACCTCATAGTCCTGCCTACCCTACGCCCTACCAGAAGAAGAGACCCCTTAACCCCTACTCTATTCCCTTCGCCTCCACATCCTCTTCTATCCCACTCAAGTGAACTACATTGCTCCCAACCCTATCTCATGAGGAGACCCCCATTGACGTTGAACAAGACCCACAACAGGAAGTTGATTGGGAGCAAGAGTTCGATGACATTCTAGATTGGAATCTAGCCTGACAGCTTGCCAAGGAAGGACTTGACAAAGAAGAGATTCAGAGAAGAGTAGAAGCTTCTCAGGAACAGAGACATGTATTAGCTGAAGAAGAAGCTCAGAGGGTAACCGAATACCTTAAATGACAAAGAGAAGAGATGGCCAAGGCTACAGAGCTCAAAGCTGGACTCCCAGATGACTTCTCTGGAGAATCTGAGGATGCTATATGCTGGATGCTTGCCATGAAAGCATACTTCAAAATGAATGGTGACCTCTACAATGATAAGGCAATGATGCTCACTACGCTTAATAAGATGAGCAAGGGATGAGGGAAGGTCTTTTCTGAAGGTTGGTTCTATCGTTTGGAGAGCCCTAACATCCCCAACGACCACCGAACTTTCAATGTCATGGCCACCAATTTCACCAAGACCTTTTTCCCCTTTGACACTGCTAGCAAAGCTTGCTGAACCATCCATAACCTTATGCAGAATATGAAAGATAAGGACGGCTTTGCTAAATATGTTGCTGACTTCTCCCTAGCTGCTGCTCAGACCAGACTTGCTAATGAAGAAGCCCTCATTGAATATTTCAGGAGAGGATTGGACAAAAAAATCACCACCAATATTCTCTCTATGGCTACAGTCCCCACCACACTTCAGGGATGGATGGACCAGGCCAGCAAGTTTAATGCACAGCAGGAATGCATTAAGGATATGCAAAAGGGTCTAGGATGGAGGAATTTCTCTAATGAAAAAAAGGATCCAAATGCCATGGAAGTTGATGCCATTCAACTTTCTCCTGTCGAGAAGGCTTGACATATCTGGGAAGGGAGGTGTTTCATATGCCATAAGAAGGGTTGTACCACGTGTAACCACCCCCGTGACAACAAGAAGTCCAAAGGATCCACACCTGTTCAATCCAATAATCCCTTCCGAAACCAGACCAGAGCCGCCACTGTTACTTCCCCCGATCCCCCTAAGGCACCAGAACCTCCCCTATCTTCTGATCTAGACAAATACCTCAAAGTCTTTGAAGGACGAAAGGTCGATCAGAAGGAACTCATATGTGTACTCCAAGAGTGCTTCAAGGAAGATGGGGCAAAGGTTTCTAGGATGTCCCTCGACGAGAGAATTCAGGGTTTTTAGAATGGAGGAAAGCATCAGCATCTTTTCCTCCAGAACATTCTGCTCCTATCATTTGTACCAGTAAGAAAGAGAAATCTATTCATGTTCCCATCTCTCTTTCCCATGGAATGAAAACCACTGAAATCAAGGCTCTCTTAGACTCTGGAGCCACAGAAAACTTCATCGACCCCATCACTATTGCCAAGTATCAATTCCCCACTCAACGACTTCCCTCTCCCATAAAGGCCTCTAATGCTAATGGGTCTGCTAACAAAGGAGGGTTTGTCCGTAAAGAAGCCTTCCTCGCTGTAAACATGGAGGGACGAGAAGAGGTCATCTGTTTTCTCGTACTAAATTGTGGAGGAGATCAAGTTATTCTAGGGATCCCTTGGTTTACGAAAGTAAACCCACGAATCAATTGGACGAATCGAATCATCACCATACCTGCTCTTCTAGAAAATCATAATGCTGAAGGGGAGGCCTTAGAACAATGATATCTGGTGGAATTGTTGCAGAAGACTACTATCGCCACTGAAGCAGCCATTGCTGCACCAAAGAAAGAAAAAGTTCTCCCTCCCAAATTTAAAGAGTATGCCTCTGTATTCAAAGAAAAGACCCATGACCTCCTACCCCTGTCATGACCCTTTGATCATGGGATCGATCTTGACGATTCCTTCATTCCCAAGATAGCCAAGGTCTATCCCTTGAATCCCAAGGAGATGGAAACTTGTAAGGAATTCGTCAATGAACACCTTCGAACAGGAAGGATCATACCATCTAAGTCCCCCCAAGCGTCTCTTTTCTTCTTTGTACCCAAGAAGGATGGCTCTCTATGACCTTGCCAAGATTATAGATATCTCAACTCCCATATGGTCAAGAACACTTATCCCCTTCCCCTTATTTCTGACCTCCTGGATAAGTTGAAGGACTCTACAATCTTCACCAAGTTCGATGTACAATGGGGATATAATAATGTCCTTATCAAGCCTGAAGATTGATGGAAGGCCACCTTCATCACGCCATTTGGTCTCTTTGAGCCCACAGTCATGTTCTTCGGGTTGTGTAACTCCCCTGCCACATTTCAAGCCTTCATGAATGATGGATTTTGGGATCTCATCTTGGAAGGATGGATGGTAATCTACATGGACAACATCCTTATTCACTCCTCTGATCCCACCCAACATACCGAACGGACAAAATGCATCCTTCAACGTCTCAAAGATCTTCATCTCTGTTTAAAGATCTCTAAATGCTCTTTTGACATCTCCAAAGTTGAATACTTAGGGATGGTCATTGGTCATCACCAAGCATCTATGGATCCTACTAAGTTGAAAGTGATTCAAGAGTGGCAACCTCCTACGTCGGTCAAGGCAGTTAGATCTTTCCTCAGTTTCTGCAACTTCTACAGGAAGTTCATTGCCAATTTCTCTACCATTGCCCAACCTCTAATCGATCTCACCAAGAAGGTGACTGTTTGGGATTGGTCTATGTCATGGGCATGACAATCCCAACATTACTCCACCTTTACTCTGACATAGTACTCCACCTTTATACCTTTTCATTGTTAAGTTTACTCTGCCTCACTTTACTCCACTCCAACCTAGTGTTACATTCTAGTTTCTTACACGTTTCATCTTGACATCTTCTACCCTAGTTTCATCTTGACATCTCCATTCCAGTGTCAACCCTGACACTTCCATTCCTGTTTCACTATGACACTTCCACTCCTGTTTCATGAATCAGCAGCCAACACTCGTTGCTACTGTTTCAGCCTACTCATGTATAAATACCGTAGTTTGCTGAGGACTTCTCCTCAGTTCAAATATCAACTAAGTTCCCCACTATTCTCTCCTGCTCTCCTCAAGTCTTAGCTCGGACTCCTCCCCGACTAAGCATCTGACCTCTTGCTACCTTAGTCCTCCGAAATACAGGACATGAGTGCATAAGGGTGCAGCTCTCCACCCAAGTAGCTGAAGCCAAGTCCATCCAACCAACCTCCGACCCAAGTCTGCCTACTTTGTCTCCCTCCGACTTTGGAGTAAGAGCAGAATAGTGTCAGACTTGATACTTGACAGTATATTCGAACTCATCCTTATGCATTCACTAAATCCTATGGCCCCTACTAGTACTATTCAGACATGCACTCAGATGCGCACTTAACTATGCCAAAGGGCACTTATGCCTGGTGGCTCCCTCCCTAGTCTTGCAGCAATTGATGCAGAAGACGAGTTCCTCTCCTTTTCTCATTGCCCACCTTCCCCTGGTCTGTCTCATTGCAGATCCTCCACTCCAACGCTATTTTCTGACTGTTGTCCTACGTTCTCTCATATACCCTCTGGACATCAAAGTCCGCCCGATGACAACCCTCATAGACCACCTGGTGGCAGAAGTGATGGAGACGATGACCTGCCTGATATTTCCCTTCCTGACTCCTGTGCATCCACTCCCAATCCAGATACCAATGCTCTCACCCTCCTAGCTCGTGCCATCGACTCTTTTGCACATCATGCTACCTCCGATCGTGACTCCACCTCTTCCCGCACCAAAGTCCACGAACCAGACACCTTCGACAGAACAGATATGCGCAAACTCCACACCTTTCTGGTGCAGTGTGAGTTGAATTTCCAGGACCGCCCTAAGGCTTTTCGCTCCGACCGCTCCAAGGTCACCTTTGCCCAGTCCTATCTTACAGGCATGGCCTTAGAATGGTTCGAACTGGATCTACTCCACCCCAACAGCAATCACTGCCCCATCTGGATGGATGACTATCAAGAGTTCATCAGGGAACTCAAGTCCAATTTTGGTCTGCACGACCCAGTCAGAGATGCAGAGCACCAGTTGGACAACTTGTCAATGAAAGATAATCAGCAGATCAATAAGTATGTGGTTGGATTTAACCGTCTGGCCACTCAGGTTCATGGTTACAGAGAAGGAGCACTCCGCCACATCTTCTATAATGGCTTGCCAGATAGGATCAAGGACGAGATTTCTAGAGTCAGAAAACCCACTACCCTTCAAGATCTCTGCTCCCTCGCTCAAACTATTGATGCGCACTACTGGGAATGAAAGTCTGAGATCTCTCATCAGGATAAGAACTCCTCCACCACCAACTCCTTGTCCAAACCATCCAACTCCTCCACCTCTCGCTCCAATAAATCCTCCGCTCAGACTTCCACTACCACTCTGCCTGTGAAGAATAAATCCGCTTCCACCCCTAAGTCTGGCAATGGCAAGAACTCCACCAAATCATCTACCTCTGATGCCCCTTCCCACCTGGGCAAGGATGGAAAATTGATGGAAGCAGAACGCCAGTGCTGCTTCAAGGAGAAACTTTGCATGTTCTGTGATCAGCCAGGACATAACACCAAAGAATGTCCTAAGGCCACCTTGAAGGCAGCTAAAGCAAAGGCCCACGCAGCCAAGGCTACTCTGTCTGAGACTCCTGCCTCCGCGGAGTCAAAAAAATAGTCAGCAATCCCCAGTGCTCCACACAGACTGGAGATTGCATTGACTCCTACCGTGCCTCAACAGAGCCAAGACTAAATGCGTCCGCTCTTTCTGATCCAAATTCCCTTATGCCTTCTGTCTCCATTCTCACCTATGATACCTCATTGGTCTCCACCCTAATTGATTCTGGTTCCACCAACTGCTTCATAGATTCCGCCTTTGTACTTAAACATGCAATCAGTACTCGTGAAGTTACTCCACTTTCACTCCGACTCCTTGATGGAAGTTCCAATTCTTGCATTACCCATGCATCCAACCTCAGTATTTGTTTTCCCTCTGGCGATGTCACCTCCACGACATTCTATGTCACTCCGCTGGATTCCTCTTGTCCATTAGTCTTGGGACATAACTGGCTCACCCACTACAATCCGTCGATTGATTGGGTATTGAACCACATCAGCTTCCTGACTACTGAGTGTTATGCTGAGGCTAGTAACTCAGCTAGTAACCGATGAAGTATACACAGTGATAGATGTTGATACGCTGTCGTGGTAATCCTAAGATGATGACGACAAGAACGGTCGTCTCCCAGTAGAGGGTATCGACTCGTCCGTAAGGGAGGTCCTGCACAGTGGCAACGAAGATGATTAGATGATATCTTACTCCTCGAACAGTAAGAAAGCTCTCTAGCATGGTAGCAGAGAGTACCGGAATGATGACTGAGGTCTTGCTCGTCCTGAGTAGCTTGCTGGTTACTAGGCTTGAATTGCATAGAACTAGCTAAGGTACAAATGTAGAGAATCTACCTATTTATAGGTAGAAGAAATGCGCACAGACCAAGAGGGAAAAAAGGAAACTATCTAGAATGTTCTGAAGGATTCCTAACTATAAGAGGTAACCCTGAGCTCTGGTACTACAAGGTAAAACAGAAAGAATTGGAGAACGGAAGAGATAGGAATGGAGATCGGGGAACGTAGGAAGCGAATGGGAAAATGAGGAACAAAAAGATAGGGGTATCCAAAACCGTAACATTACCCCCCTAATAGATGTCAGCTCACTGAGCTGAATTATTCTCCCCACCCAAAGAGGAATTTTCTTCGACGATCCAAGTGGCAACTGGAGGGTTAGTAGAGATATTTGGACAGTACATAAGTAACTTTATGTCCTCTGACTCCACAACCATCGCATGGAAGACCTTGGCAGTGACTCTGCAAATGTCCTGAAGCCCATATGTAGCATTTCGGGCAATGATATTCACGACATTCCTGATACCAATGACCCCACTGTTGACATTTGAAGCATTGTCCGGATCAGGACAGGAGTATCGTTAAAGGAATCAATGTCGATAGGATGAGTGGAAGTTCCCGGGGAAGGAGAGCGTGGAGGGGTAGAAGAAGGAATGGGTAAATGGGTATCATTGTCGTAAGCAGTGACAGGAGTCGACCACTCTGGTTGGGGAGTCCATGTTGCTCGGGCAGGTTCCGGGATGGGAAGAGTGGGAGTATCGTATAGAACAAAAGGCGGGGTTGAGGCGGGACGATGTAGGGGGTTTGACAGTGTCTGGGTTGTCGGCGAGGGCAACAAGCAGGGATAGGAGAAGAAGGAGAGGATGAAGGAGGAGTGGGGGAGGACATAGAGACAAGAAGGAAACGGGGCTCAATCCCATTCGTGCTAGTGAGAGGGTATCCAGAATAGCGAGTCTCCTCATTGGGAGTGAGTCCGTCGAGGAGGGATTGGAGGATGGGGATAGTGGATGAGGGGATGCGGTTCACGAAGAACCAAAATCCTTCTTGGTGCATGAGGTCAAGGAGGTGGTCCAGCGTTTGCTGAGTGGACTGGTCTATGGCTCTAGTGAAGGTAGAGGTGATCCCCGAGTGAGATCGTTGCAGTAGCAAATCTGTGGTGTAGATCTGATGATATAGGCATACCATCGTCTGCAGCGAGGTCGCTTGAGTCCAGAGAGGATCGTGTTCAACGCAGAAAAGGGGACGAGGGTCGGCGAGGACAGTACCAAAAAGTATGTGGTGGTAGGAAACGGGAAGGTGTTCGGCGTAGATGGGAAGGGAAGACATAATTTCTGAGCGAAGGTGACAAATGAATGGAGGCGTAAAGATGGTCAGAAGGAGTTTAAAGATGTCGTCGAGCTTTATACTTCTCAAGCACCTCTGAAGCGTTTCCCAGATTAGATTCTGGTTCCCAGGTATTTTTGGCGGAGGAATAGCCCTTCCATTTTACAAGATATTGTCTCTGTCCTCGTGTTCTGTGGTGATTCAGGATGTCTTCGACTTCCCATTCTTCTTCTCCTTCTATCTCCTCCAACGGGGGTTTTAAGAAATTGGGTCCATGTTCCGGTGTCTCCTGATAGGATGATAAGAGGGATGCATGAAAGACATTATGGATTTTCCAGGATGGGGGAAGACAGAGTTCATAGGCAAGAGGAGAGATGACTTTTGAGATCTCGAAAGGTCCCTCACATCTAGGGAGGAGTTTCTTGGACGTATGATGGAAATGGAGGTTCCGTGCTTCCAGCCATACCTTATCTCCGACTTTCCATGGTTTAAACTTAGAAAAGGTCCGTTCTTTCATGATTCGAGCGGAATTCTCGTGAGCCGCTAAAGCTTCTTTCCGTGCTTCCTCTGGGAGGGTAAGACGCTTTTCCAGAGCAGGGATAAACATCTTTCCTAAGGGGGGATATCCTCGAGGTTCATAACCGAACATGAGGGAAAATGGGGTTTTTTGTGTAGAGGTGTGGATGTTAGAGTTATGGGAGAATTCAGCGAGGGGTAATAGGTCCACCCATTTGTTGGGACAACCTTTGGAAAAGATTCTCAAGTACGTTTCTAGCAACTGGTTCATTTGTTCAGTTTCCCCATCGGTCTGAGGGTGGTAAGCGGTAGAGAGGCGAAGGTCATAGCCAAGGAGACAAGATAATTCTCGAGCGAAAGCAGAGGCAAACTGGGGACCACAATCCAAAATAACCGATGAGTGAAGACCGAAACGAGGAAAAACTTTTTCTAAGAATAACTGTGCCACTCCCTCGGCATCAATAGTTTTAGAACAAGGTGTGAAAATTACCCCCTTCATAAGGCTGTGGTCGACCACGACCATAACAGAGTCAAAACCCCAGACAGGAGGAAGATCCATGATGAAATTGACAGAGATCTGCTCAAAAGGGCGGGAAGCGGAAGAGGGGATAGGAGACAGGGGGGGAACGGTGGGATGAGTGTTCACTTTGTTCTATTGGCAAATGGCACGGCCCATGTTACGCTGAGGCTAGTAACTCAGCTAGTAACTGATGAAGTATACATGATGATATATGTTGATACGTCGATGAGGTAACCCTAGGATGATTACAACAAGAACGGTCGTCTCCCAATAGAGGGTATCGACTCATCCATATGGTAGATCCTGTACCATAGCGATGAAGATGATCAGTTGATATCTCACTCCTCGAACAGTGAGAAAACTTCTTAGCATGGTAGCTGAGAGTACTGGAATGGTGGTGGTGATCTCGCCCGTCCTGAGCGGCTTGCTGGTTACTAGGCTTGGATTGTGTAGAACTAGCTAAGGTACAAGCATAGGAAATCTAGGAACTTATAGGTAAAGGGAATGCGCACAGACCAAGAGGAAAAAGGAAACTTTCTAGAATGTTCCGGAGGATTCGTAACTATAAGAGGTAACCCTGGGCTCCGGTACGTCAAGGTAAAACAGAAGGAAACGGAAAACGGGAAGAATAGGAACCATAGTCGGAACAAGTAGGAATACAATCGGAGGGAACAGGAAAAAGAATAGGGGTCCAGTAAAACTGTAACATTACCCCCTTCGTAAATATCAGCTCACTGAGCTGAGTTATTCTCACCACCGGAAGAAGAGTTTTCATCAACAATCCAGGAAGTGACTGGAGGGTTAGTGGAAACGTCTGGACAATAAGTGACCTTATGTCCTCTTACTCCACAACCGTCACAAGGGAGCCCTTGGCATTGACTTTGTATATGTCCAGATGCCCATAAATAACATTTCAAGCAGCAGTATTCATGGCACTCCTGGTACCAATGACTCCACTGTTGGCATTTGAAACACTGTCCCGAATGGACAGGAGTATCACGAAGGGAATCGACGTCAATAGGGTGAGTCGGAGTTCCGAGAGAAGGAGAACGGGGAGGGAGTGAAGGAGGAACAGGAAGATGGGTATTATTGTCATAATCAGTGACGGGAGCTGACCATTCTGGTTGAGGGGTCCAGGTGGCTCTGGCGGGTTCGGGAACGGGGAGTGCTGGGGAATCGTCATAAGACGAAAGACAGGGTTGAGTAGGGACGGAGTAGGGAGTAGGACGGCGTCGGGGACGACGTCGAGGTTGACGAGCAGGAGTAGGTGGAGAGGAAGAGGATGAAGGAGGAGTGGGGGACATTGCTGGAGAAAGAAAGAAGCGGGGTTCGATCCCGCTGGTTACAGTTGGGGGATCTCCTTGGTAGCGGTCTTCCTCAGAAGGAGTTAGGCCATCTAGGAGGGATTGGAGTATGGGTAAAGTGGCAGAAGGGATTCGATTCACGAAGAACCAAAACCCTTCTTGATGCATGAGGTCGAGAAGGAGATCCAACATTTGTTGGGTGGAATGATCTATGGCTCGAGTGAAGGAGGAGGAAGGTCCTGACCGAGAACGCTGGAAAAGCAGGTCGGTGGTATAAATCTGGTGGTACAAGCGTACCATGGTTTGCAAGGAAGTCGCCTGAGGCCATAGGTAATCATGTTCAAGACAGAAGAGAGGTTGGGGGTCAGCGAGGACAGTTCCGAAGAGTATGCGGCGGTAAGAGATGGGAAGATGTTCGGCATAGATAGTGGGAATAGACATAGTGGAAAGCAAAGGTGACGGATGAATGGAGGTGTAAGGATAGTTAGACGGAGTTTCAAAGGTGTCGTCGAGTTTTATACTCTTCTAACACCTCGGAGGCATTTCCCAAGTTAGATTCCGGTTCCCAGGTATTCTCGGCGGAGGAGTAACCCTTCCATTTGACAAGATACTGTCGTCGTCCTCGCGTTCCGCGGTGATTGAGGATATCTTCGACTTCCCACTCTTCTTCTCCTTCTATCTCCTCCGATGGTGGTTTTAGGAAATTGAGACCATGCTCCGGTGTCTCCCGATAAGATGATAAGAGTGAAGCATGGAAAACATTGTGGATTTTCCAGGATGGGGGAAGGCGGAGTTCATAGGCAAGGGGGGAGACGACTTTCGAGATCTCGAAAGGTCCCTCTCGTCTGGGGAGGAGTTTCTTGGACGTATGACGAAAACGAAGGTTCCGTGCTTCCAACCATACCTTATCTCCGATTTTCCACGGTTTAAACTTAGAAAAGGTCCGTTCCTTCATGATTCGAGTGGAATTCTCATGAGCCGCAAGGGCTTCCTTCCGTGCTTCTTCGAGAAGGGTAAGGTGTTTTTCCAGGGCTGGGATAAACATCTTTCCAAGAGGTGGGTACCCCCGAGGTTCGTATCCGAACATAAGGGAGAAAGGAGTCTTTTGAGTGGAGGAGTGAACGTTGGAGTTATGAGAGAACTCGGCGAGGGGTAATAAATCTACCCATTTGTCAGGACATCCTTCAGAAAAGATCCTGAGGTATGTTTCTAGGGATTGGTTTGCTTGTTCAGTTTCTCCGTCAGTCTGAGGGTGATAGGCAGTGGATAGACAAAGATCATAGCCTAGGAGTTGAGATAATTCTCGAGCGAAAGCAGAGGCAAATTGGGGACCACAATCGGAAATCATGGAAGAATGGAGACCGAAACAAGGGAAAACCTTTTCTAAGA
Organism: Solioccasus polychromus; assembly: GCA_038090335.1. Classification (NCBI taxonomy): domain Eukaryota; kingdom Fungi; phylum Basidiomycota; class Agaricomycetes; order Boletales; family Boletaceae; genus Solioccasus; species Solioccasus polychromus. The sequence continues at coordinate 24,579 of JBBPMM010000280.1, forward strand.
ATAGTTGCGCTACTCCCTCGGCATCGATGGCTTTGAAACAAGGGGAGAAAATTACCCCCTTCATAAGGCCGTGGTCGACCACGACCAAAATAGAGTCAAATCCACAAACTGGGGGAAGATCCGTGATGAGATCGACAGAAATTTGTTCAAACGGGCAGGTGGCAGACAAAGGAATAGGGGATAGAGGGGGAATGGTGGGATGAGTGTTTACTTTATGTTGTTGGCAAATAGCGCAACCAGAGACAAATCGACGAACAAAGGTAGAGAGACCCGGCCACCAAAAGTCATGAGCAACAAGAGCATGGGTGCAAAAAATGCCGCCATGGCCACCAGCAAAGGAAGAGTGGATCGAAGAGACAATGTCGTGACGAAGGGAATCTGGAACGTAGAGACGATTTCGAAAGTATAATTTCCCGTCATCAAATGTCCAATCCTGGATGGAGGAGCAGGGAAAAAGCGGGGAGTCCTCGAAAGACTTAGCAATGGCATCGAGGACTAGCAGATCGGAGGCGGATGATTGGGCAATTTTATCCGTAAGAGCAAGGTCAATAGAGCGAATAAAGACATCATCGGGGAGGAGGGTAACCGCTTGGTTGTCGTCAGCAGTGTCGACGTGATCTTTGCGAGAAAGAGCATCCGCAGGGCCCATCTGAGAACCAGGTTGGTGGCTGAACTGGAGGTCGAAGTCTTGGAGGAAGAGAAGCCAGCGAGCTTGGCGGCGAGAATGTTTCCATGGTTCCCAGAAGTAAGACAAGTTCTTATGGTCAGTAAGAACTGTGACAGGAAGTGAGGTGCCCTGGAGGTAGTGACGCCATTCATAGAGGGCATGAATGACAGCGAGTAATTTGCGGTCATAGATATCGTAATTTCGTTCTGCAGGGGATAGGGTTTTTGAAAGATAAGCACAGTGGTGAAGATCTCCGTTGGCATCTTTCTGCATGAGAATACCCCTGGTGGTGACAAGGGAAGCATCGGTCATTAGGAAGAAGGGTGCAGTAGTGTCTGGAAGACAAAGGACAGGTGCCGACATGAAAATCTGCTGAAGGGTGCGGAAAGCAGATTCGTGTGGCATGGACCATTCCCAAGTAGTCGATTTCTTGGTTAAATCGATAAGGGGTTGAGCGATGGTGGAGAAATTCGCGATAAACTTCTGGTAGAAGTTACAGAACCCTAAAAATGACCGAACGGCTTTTACGGAAGTGGGAGGTTGCCATTCTTTAATGGCGTTCAACTTTGTGGGATCCATGGACGCTTGATGATGACCGACAATCATTCCCAAATACTCGACTTCAGCAACATCGAAAGAGCTCTTAGAAATTTTCAGAGAAAGATGTAGATCTTTCAGTCGTTGAAGTACTCGTTTAGTCCGTTCCGTATGGTGGAGAGGATCCGAGGAGTGGATAAGAATATCGTCCATGTAGATGACAACCCACCCTTTGGAAATGAGATCACAGAAACCGTCATTCATGAAAGCTTGGAACGTGGCAGGGGAATTGCACAACCCAAAGAACATCACTGTTGGCTCAAAGAGTCCAAATGGTGTAATGAAGGCAGCCTTCCAACGATCTTCTGGTTTGATGAGGACATTGTTATATCCCCATTGTACGTCGAACTTAGTGAAGATCATAGAGTCTTTCAGCTTATCCAAGAGGTCTGAAATAAGGGGGAGAGGATAGGCATTCTTGACTGTATGAGAGTTGAGGTATCTGTAATCCTGGCAGGGGCGTAAAGAGCCATCTTTCTTGGGTACAAAGAAGAAAGGGGACGCCTGAGGAGATTTCGATGGTACTATTCGACCTGTTCGAAGATGTTCATCGACGAACTCTTTACAAGTCTCCATCTCTTTGGGGTTAAGAGGATATACCTTTGCGATCTTTGGTATGAAAGATTCATCAAGATCGATCCCATGATCAAAAGGTCGGGAGGGAGGGAGAAGGTCATGAGTCTTTTCTTCAAATACAGAAGAGTACTCCTGATATTCTGGGGGTAAAACCTTTTCCTTTTTGGGCGCGGCGATTGCTGCCTCCGTGGCAATAGTGGTTTTCTTCAACGACTCTACCAGATATTGTTGTTCGAGGGCTTCTCCTTTGGCATTATGGTTTTCGGATAAAGTAGGGATGGTGACGGCTCGATTAGCCCAGTCGATAGATGGATTCACTTTGGTGAACCATGGAATTCCTAGAATCACTCGGTCTCCACCACAGTTTAGTACAAGGAAGCGAATAACTTCCTCTCGTCCTGCCATGTTAATGGCCAGGAAAGCTTCTTTACGAATAAACCCCCCTTTATTGGTAGACCCGTCAGAATTAGACACTTTGATAGGGGAGGGAAGTCGTCTGGTGGGAAACTGATATTTAGCGATGGTGATAGGATCGATAAAGTTTTCTGTGGCTCCTGAATCGATGAGAGCATTGATTTCAGCGGTTTTCGTTCCGTGAGAAAGAGAGATGGGAATACGAATAGATTTCTCTTTCTTACTAGTACAGATGATAGGAGCGGAACATTCAGGAGGAGAAGATGCTGAGGCTTTCCTCCGTTCTAAAAACCCTGAATTCTCTCATTGGTAGACATCCTTGAGACCTTAGTCTCATCTTCTTCAAAACACTCTTGGAGAACTCGTACGAGTTCCTTCTGGTCGACCTTCTGTCCTTTAAGGACTTTGAGATATTCGTCGAGCTCAGAAGATGGGGGAGGTTCTGGTGCCTTAGGAGGTTCAGAGGCCGTGACGGCTGCTGCCCTGGTCTGGTTCTGGAAGGGATTATTAGACCGGGGAGGGGTAGATCCTTCTGTCTTCTTATCGTCACGAGGGTGGTTACGAGTGGTACAACCCTTCTTATGGCAAATAAAGCACTGTCCCTCTCGGATGTGTCAAGCCTTTTCAACTGGGGAGAGTTGAATAGCATCGACCTCCATGGCATTGGGGTCCTTCCTATCAGTAGAGAAGTTTCTCCACCCTAAACCCTTCCGCATATCCTTGATGCGCTCCTGCTGCGCATTGAACTTGCTTGCCTGGTCCATCCATCCTTGGAGCATGGTAGGGACCGTACCCATGGAGAGGATATTGGTGGTGATCTTTTCGTCCAATCCTCTTCCGAAGTACTCAATGAGGGCTTCTTCGTCAGAGAGACCAGTCTGAGCGGCGGCGAGGGAGAAGTCAGTGACATATCTAGCGAAGCCGTCCTTATCCTTCGTATTCTGGGAGAGGTTTCGGATGGTTCGATGAGCCTTACTGGCGGTGTCGTAAGGGAAAAATGTCTTAGCAAAGTCTGCGGCCATGACGTTAAAGGTTCGATGATCATCGGGAATATTAGGACTTTCCAGATGATAGAACCATCCTTCAGAGAAAACTTTTCCTCATCCTTTGCTCATCTTATTGAGCGTGGTGAGCATCATTGCCTTATCGTTGTAAAGGTCACTGTTCATTTTGAAGTACGCCTTCATGGCAAGCATCCAATGTATAGCATCTTCTGATTCTCCAGAGAAATCGTCCGGGAGTCCAGCCTTGAGTTCCATAGCCTTGGCCATCTCTTCTCTCCTCTTAGTATAAGCGGTGACTCTTCGGGCTTCTTCTTCTTCTACGTAAGCACATCTCTGTTCTCGAGAAGCTTCTACTCTTCTCCTTACTGTTTCGTCATCGTGTCCTTCTGCGGACAGATCCTGGGCAAGTCTAGTGTCTTGTTTGTCATTGAGCTCCTTCTCCCAATCAACTTCTTGTTGTGGGTCTTGCTCAACGTCTATGGGAGTCTCTTCATGTGGTGGATTTGGGAGTGACGTGGTTCGTTCGAGGGGAATCGAAGAAGAGGTGGAGGTGAAGGGAATGGAATAAGGGTTATGGGTCTTCTTCTTCTTTTGATAGGGCAAAGGGTAGGCAGGACTACGAGGGGGAGGGGGAGTAATGGTGGGTAGAGGGTTCCGTCTGCTGAGTAGAGGACGGTGAGTAGAGCTAGTTCTTTTGTTACGCTGAGGCTAGTAACTCAGCTAGTAACTGATGAAGTATACACGATGGTATATGTTGATACGTTGACGAGGTAACCCTAGGATGATTACAACAAGAATGGTCGTCTCCCAATAGAGGGTATCGACTCGTCCGTACGGTAGATCCTGTACCATAGCGATGAAGATGATCAGTTGATATCTCACTCCTCGAACAGTGAGAAAACTTCTTAGCATGGTAGCTGAGAGTACTGGAATGGTGGTGGTGATCTCGCCCATCCTGAGCGGCTTGCTGGTTACTAGGCTTGGATTGCGTAGAACTAGCTAAGGTACAAGCATAGGAAATCTAGGAACTTATAGGTAAAGGGAATGCGCACAGACCAAGAGGAAAAAGGAAACTTTCTAGAATGTTCCGGAGGATTCATAACTATAAGAGGTAACCCTGGGCTCTTGTACGTCAAGGTAAAACGGAAGGAAACGGAAAATGGGAAGAATAGGAACCATAGTCGGAACAAGTAGGAATACAATCGGAGGGAACAGGAAAAAGAATAGGGGTCCAGTAAAACCATAACAGCCTGAAATGAAGCAGCAAACAAAGGTGGAGAGGCCAGGCCACCAAAAGTCGTGAGCGACAAGGGCATGAGTGTGGAAAATACCACCATGATCGCCAGCGAAAGAGGAGTGGACAGAGTGAACGATGTCACGACGGAGGGAATCGGGAACATATAGGCAGTTGCAGAAATATAATTTGCCATCAGTAAATGACCAATCATGAATAGAAGAGCGAGGGAAGAGGGGGGAGTCTTCAAAAGATTTCGCAATAGCATCGAGGACTAACGGATCGGATGTAGAGGACTGAGCAATCTTATCCGCAAGGGCAAGATCAATAGAGCGAAGAAAGACATCGTCGGGGAGGAGGGTGACAGCCTGGTTGTCATCAGCCATGTCGACATGGTCCCATCGGGAAAGTGCATCAGCAGGTCCCATCTGAGATCCAGGCTGATGGATGAAGTGAAGGTCAAAGTCCTGGAGGAAGAGAAGCCAGCGAGCCTGACGTCGAGAAAGTTTTCGAGGTTCGCGGAAGTAGGAGAGGTTTTTATGGTCGGTGAGGACAGTGACAGGTAGAGAGGTTCCTTGAAGATAATGTCGCCATTCATAGAGAGCATGAATAATGGCGAGCAATTCCCGGTCGTAGATATTGTAATTTCGTTCGGCAGGGGAAAGGGTTTTCGAGAGATATGCACAGGGGTGAAGGTCACCATTGGCATCTTTTTGCATGAGGACTCTGCCGGTAGTGACAAGGGAAGCATCATTCATGAGGAAGAAGGGAGCGGTAGTATCTGGGAGGTGAAGAACAGGTGCGGACATGAAAATCCATTGAAGGGTACAAAAGGCGGATTCGTGTGACAAAGACCACTCCCAGGTGGTCGATTTTTTGGTTAAATCGATGAGGGGTTGAGCAATGGTGGAGAAGTTCATGATGAACTTCCGGTAAAAGTTGCAAAACCCTAGGAATGACTGAACAGCTTTGACAGAGGTGGGAGGTTGCCATTCTTTGATGGCATTCAGCTTAGTAGGATCCATGGACACTTGATGATGACCAATAATCATCCCTAAATATTTGACCTCAGCGACATCGAAAGAGCACTTGGAGATCTTTAGAGAGAGGTGGAGATCTTTCAGTCATTGAAGTACTCGTTTTGTCCGTTCTGTGTGCTGAAGAGGGTCCAAGGAATGGATAAGAATATCATCCATATAGATGACAACCCATCCTTCAGAGATGAGGTCACGGAAACCATCATTCATAAAGGCTTGGAAGGTAGCAGGGGAGTTGCATAACCCAAAGAACATCACCGTTGGTTCAAAAAGTCCGAACGGCGTAATGAAGGTGGCTTTCCATTGATCTTCCAGCTTAATGAGGACGTTATTATATCCCCATTGGACGTCGAACTTGGTGAAGATTGTAGAATCCTTCAACTTATCCAAGAGGTTGGAGATGAGAGGGAGCGGGTAAGCATTCTCGATCGTGTGGGAGTTAAGATACCTGTAATCCTGACAAGGTCGTAGGGAGCCATCCTTCTTTGGTACAAAGAAGAAGGGTGATGCTTGTGGAGATTTGGACGGGATGATCCTTCCAGTTCGTAGATGTTCGTCAACAAATTCTTTACACGTCTCCATTTCTTTAGGGTTAAGGGGATAAACCTTAGCAATCTTGGGTACGAAGGATTCGTCAAGATCAATTCCATGGTCGAAAGGTTGAGAAGGAGGAAGAAGGTCATGAGTCTTTTCCTCGAATACGGAAGCATACTCATTATATTCGGGGGGTAGGGTCTTCTCCTTCTTTGGTGCGGCAATAGCTGCTTCTGTGGCGATGGTGGTTTTCCATAACAATTCTACGAGATATCGTTGTTCCAAGGCTTCCCCTTCGGCATTATGATTCTCGGGTAGAGAGGGGATAGTGACGATTCGATTTGCCCAATCGATTTGAGGGTTCACTTTGGCGAACCAGGGAATCCCCAGGATAACTCGATCCCCACCACAGTTTAATACAAGGAATCGGATGACTTCCTCCTGCCCCACCATGTCGATGACTAGGAATGTTTCCTTCTGAATAAACCCTCCTTTGTTGGTGGACCCATCAGTGTTAGATGCTTTGATAGGAGAAGGGAGTCATCTGGTAGGGAATTGGTACTTAGCGATAGTAATGGGATCGATGAAATTCTCAGTGGCCCCCGAGTCGATGAGAGCATTGATGTCAGCAGTTTTCGTTCCGTTAGAAAGAGAGATGGGAATGCAAATAGATTTCTCTTTCTTACTAGTACAGATGATAGGAGTGGAACGTTCTGGAGGAGAAGACGCTGAGGCTTTCCTCCATTCTAAAAACCCTGAATTCTCTCAGTAGTGGACATCCTTGAGACCTTTGTCTCATCTTCCTCGAAACATTCTTGAAGAACTTGTACGAGTTCCTTCTGATCGACCTTTCTTCCCTTGAGGACTTTCAGGTACTCATCGAGTTCCAAAGATGGGGGAGGCTCTGGTGTCTTAGGGGATTCTGAGGCAGAGATGGCTGCAGCCCTCGCCTGGTTTCGGAAAGGATTATTGGACCGGGGGGAGGTGGATCCTTCTGCCTTCTTATCGTTGTGAGGATGGTTACGAGTGGTGCAGCCCTTCTTATGACAGATAAAGCATTGTCCTTCTCGGATGTGTCAAGCCTTCTCGACCGGGGAGAGTCGAATAGTATCGACTTCCATGGCATTGGGATCTTTCCTGTCGTTAGAGAAGTTCCTCCATCCTAAACCCTTTCGCATATCCTTGATGCATTCCTGCTGCGCATTGAATTTACTGGCTTGGTCCATCCACCCCTGGAGCGTGGTGGGGACCGTGGCCATGGAGAGGATGTTGGTGGTGATCTTTTTGTCCAGTCCTCTTCCAAAGTATTTGATAAGGGCTTCTTCATCAGCGAGTCCCGTCTGGGCAGTGGCAAGGGAGAAGTCGGCGATGTATTTGGCGAAGCCATCCTTATCCTTTGTATTCTGGAAAGATTTCGGATGGTTCGACGAGCTTTGCTAGCAGTGTCATAAGGAAAGAACATCTTGGCAAAGTCCGCAGCCATGACGTTAAAGGTTCAGTGGTCATCTGGAATATTAGGACTTTCCCCTTCAGAGAAAACCTTTCCCCATCCTTTGCTCATCTTGTTAAGCATGGTGAGCATCATTGCCTTATCGTTGTAAAGATCACCGTTCATCTTGAAGTACGCTTTCATGGCAAGCATCCAGCATACCGCATCTTCAGATTCTCCAGAAAAATCATCCAGAAGTCCAGCCTTGAGTTCCGTAGTCTTGGCCATCTCTTCTCTTCGCTTGTCAAGGTATGTGGCAGTTCTACGGGCTTCTTCTTCTTCTACAAAAGCACATCTCTGTTCCTGAGAAGCTTCTACTCTTCTCCTTACTGTTTCGTCGTCGTGTCCTTCTGCGGACAGTTGCTGGGCAAGTCTAGTGTCTTGCTCGTCATCAAGCTCTTGCTCCCAATCAACCTCCTGTTGTGGGTCTTGCTCGACGTCAATGGGAGTCTCCTCGTGAGACAGTTCTGGGAGTGATGTGGTTTGTTCAAGGGGAATGGAAGAAGATGTGGCGACGAAAGGGATGGAGTAAGGGTTATGGGTTTTCTTCTTCTTCTGATAGGGCATAGGGTAGGCGGGACTGCGAGGAGGAGTAATGGTGGGTAGAGGGTTCCATCTGCTGAGTAGAGGACAGTGAGTAGAGCTAGTTCTTTTGTTACGCTGAGGCTAGTAACTCAGCTAGTAACCGATGAAGTATACATGGTGATAGATGTTGATATGCTGTCGTGGTAATCCTAAGATGATGACGACGAGAATGGTCGTCTCCCAGTAGAGGGTATCGACTCGTCCATAAGGGAGGTCCTGCACAGTGGCAACGAAGATGATTAGATGATATCTTACTCCTCGAACAGTAAGAAAGCTCTCTAGTGTGGTAGCAGAGAGTACCAGAATGATGACTGAGGTCTCGCTCGTCCTGAGCAGCTTGCTGGTTACTAGGCTTGAATTGCATAGAACTAGCTAAGGTACAAATGTAGAGAATCTACCTATTTATAGGTAGAAGAAACACGCACAGACCAAGAGGGAAAAAAGGAAACTATCTAGAATGTTCTGAAGGATTCCTAACTATAAGAGGTAACCCTGAGCTCCGGTACTACAAGGTAAAACGGAAAGAATTGGAGAACGGAAGAGATAGGAACAGAGATCAGGGAACGTAGGAAGTGAACGGGAAAATGAGGAACAAAAAGATAGGGGTATCTGAAACCGTAACACTGAGCAATGAATGCTAGCAGCAAAGGTGCCTCCCTCCACTCCGTCCGCTCCAACGGTTGTTCCACCTCTGTTGGACTCTGCTCCACCAAACTCCACTGACATGCCTAGTCCTCCCTCTATATCCTTTGTGAACGCAGTGACCTATCAGCATACTTGTCATTTACAGGGATCTTCCCACTTCACCCTTTTCCTCTGCCATGGGGACATAAAACTCTGCTCCACTTCCACCACTCCACCAGAGCTGGTCGATCTCTCTGCAATCCCTTCAGTCTACCATGAGTTCACAGATGTTTTTAGCAAGGCAAAAGCTGACCAGCTGGTGCCACATCGCAACTTCAACTTGAAGATTGATTTGGAAGAAGGAACTGCTCCACCCCTTGGTACCATCTACTCCCACTCTCCGACAGAGCTTGTCACACTCCACACATTCATCGATGAGAATCTCTGCTCCAGTTTCATTCGCCAATCTAACTCTAGACATGGCGCTCCAGTCCTATTCATTCAAAAGAAGGATGGTTCTCTCCGCTTGTGTGTCAATTTCAGAGGCCTTAATAAGATCATGAAGAAAGATTGTTGAAACAGACTGGACTGTTACAGCAAGAGGAAAGCCTGCTTGACTTACAGAGGTTATTGTCTGGAGGGCACTCACAGATGATGGTGGTAGAGGTTAAAGACTCTCTTAGAACTCAGCTGTGGAGTTCGAATATTTAACTACATACTAATATGGTAATTACTACCTATAGTAAGCTTATGTAGTCCATTGAAGTGCTAGCTATAATAGCGCACATTCAACACTCCCCCTTGCTAAGTGCATCATATGAGCACGTAAGCAAATGTGTGCAAATCGAGAAGACTAGCCCAAGTTGGGAACGAAGTTCGGTGAACTTGATGTGGCCTAGGTTCTTGGTGAACATGTCAGCAGGGTTATATTGGCCTTCAATGAAGAATAGCTCAATATGCTTCTTTTCAATGTGCTCTCTGATTCCATGCCACTTGATCTCAATGTGTTTGGATCTTCATTCAGTGACTGGGTTAGAGGCCATGAAGATGGAACCCTGGTTATCACCACATAGTGGGATAGGAGCCAACTTGTATCCAAGTTCTTCGAGTAGTTGTCGCAACCAAGCGATCTGGTTTGAGCAGTCT
>JBBPMM010000281.1:0-34426 GCA_038090335.1 Solioccasus polychromus
GTTAGTCGAACCACGCTGTTTGAAGAGAGCATCCAACTCGTCAAAGATGATAATGTGTAAGCCACTTTCATCACCCTTCTCCTTGTACTACACCAATGGTTTGGTTTAAATGGCTGAAAAACAGAGAGAGGGCTCACCTCCTTCTCGGCGTCGGCAAAGAGTTTACGAATGTTCTCCTCCGACGCACCAACATATTTGCTGAGAATTTCAGGACCATTCACTACCTTGGGCTCTCGCGCGTTCAACATTTTTCCGATTTGGCGTGCGATCAGCGTTTTGCCCGTTCCAGGTGGTCCGTGGAGTAAGATACCTGACATGTTTGCGCTCAAAGAGGCTATTCTGTGTATTCAAGGACGGGACTAACCTTTGACGTGTTGAATACCAAGCTTTTCGACGAGAACAGGGGGAAACACGCGCGAAGCAAATGCACGACGAAAGATGTCGTTAAACTCCTTGTCGAGACCTCCAATACCCATATCCTCGAACTTGAAGTTGGGCGCAATGATGGAGTTCGAAGCCGCCCTGGCCAACGAAATAAGGCCAGACTGATCAGCTGACAACAACTACACACCTCTTCGCGCTTGCTTTCATCTTCATCGAACTACTGCCTTCTTTCATGATTGTAATGTCTGTCTTCTGCATCAACACGCCCATCTCGATCCTGGGGTTGTTTTTCCGCCCGCCAGTCTGCCCATCGGTAAGTTCAACTATACCCAACGAAGCGACTGTAAACTTCAATTTATCGCCCTTGAAATCCACGATGAGGATCTCTCCCGGCGCGAATACGAGGCCGCTGTACGCGTTCAGGAACTTTGCAATCATCTCGTCCTGATCATAGGGTGTAGCATTTTCGTAAGTCTTCTTCAGAAAGCTCGCGACGAAATCGATTGATTGTAGGAAAGGCGGGACGTCGGGAAGCAACTCAACCGTGACCTGATCCCCGCTGAGAGAGAGTTCCATCCACTCTCTCTGCGTCATGGAAGCTGCTATGACTCCTGGTGGTATCGTACCGGACGTATCATGGCTTCAGATAATGAGCAAGTGAGCACGAGGGAAAGAATGCACACGCACCAAGTCGTAACGGGGTATCTTCCTTTAACGATGACGTGTGCGCCGCTGGGAAAGTCGGACGGGTTGACCACAAGACAGTTCTTGAGCGCAAGGGGTTCGTTTGGAGTACCCATGACGCTGTAGCTGAGATGGTTCGTACATTAATGGGTAACATTGAAGAGTAGGCACACCTCAGGCCCGAGCGCGTTGGCGGTGGTTTACGATCGTACGAACGTTTCTCAAACAGCCCCTGAGAAGGATCATTATAATGCCCTGCTTGTGGAGGTGGCGGGCGGGCATTTGGCCGCAGCCCAGAGGAAAAACCATCGGGCACACGTTGGTATTGATTTGGTGGTGGTGGATTTGATGCGGGAGATGATCTGCCGAAAAACGACATGAGTAAATCTACAGGTTGTTATTAGGATATCGAATCGTCGCGTCTGGTTCGTTGTCGTACACGACAAGGACCACGCCGCAGTACCTATTGGGTATGATTACATCATCACTGCCTTTGGTTCTTGGGCTTGGAGCAACCCGCCTGCTCGCACTTTTCGTGGACAAAGCGCATCCCAAGAATCGTACCTAAAGAATCATGGGCTCGATAGCAAGGGTCATCGGAAAGAGCTTGGGTGATTTTCCTTTGGACCGCCACTCATGTGAGCTACTCGGCCCCACTGCGCTCGTACGTCGCACCGCCATCCACCGCCGGGGGCCTGGTTTCATACTCAATCAATACCTAATGATAGATTGTTCAATCCCTAATGGGCATGCTAGCCGTGCTGTCCCTCGTCTACAAAAGACACAGAGAAACCCAGAAGCGTCCATGGAACATATGGTAACGCTCCCCATTTCTCATTTGAACACCAACTAAACATATTTTTTGGCTGATCCTGCAGGGTTCTCGATGTCTCTAAGCAGGCTTTAGGCCAACTGTTCGCTCATGGACTAAACGTTCTTATTTCCGACCTCGGATCTCACCATTTTGCTGGGAATGCTTGCACATATTATTTTCTTAACATTCTTTTTGATACCATACCCGGTGGGCTTCTCATGACTTCCGAACTCGACTGCGATTCTAACGTAGCTATACTTTGACAGGTATTGGACTGCTCTATATTTTACTACAAGGCTCGACTTGGGTGCTCTCCAAGAGACTGGGTATCAAAGGGTTGAAGACGGGGCAATATGGCACGCCCCCTTCAATTACATATTGGATTCGTCAGACTGCCGTCTATGTCTTCTCCATTACGACGATGAAGCTTCTTGTGGTTGCACTATTTGCTGTTTGGCCAGGTATATCCGCTATCGGTGACTGGCTCCTCAGCTGGACCACCATTTTTGATGGCGATTCAGTCCAGGTGATATTGTAGGTAACCTTTTCCGGCCGTTACGCATATTTCACGTAATTTTTTCCCAGCGTGATGGGCATTTTCCCCATCTTCATGAACATTGTGCAGTTCTGGGTGATCGACTCCATCGTCAAAGCATCTACCACTTCTACTCCTGGTCATTCCACCCCGCCTCGAAGCTCCGATTCTCAGGATCGCGAACCTCTGTTTAATTCTCTTGACGATGACGACGATGTTCCGCCTCAAGACGTCGAAACTGGTCCTCGGTCATGCACCTCCAGAACAATGTCGGAGGGTGACTTCAAGACACTCGCTGGTACAGAAAGTGATATGACTAAGCTATCGGCATCCGGATCGTCGTCTCCAATCACACTTCCAAGAACCCCGGTCGTCGTTGCGCACGATTACCCCCCCAATGTTGACGCTGTATCGTCGCAGGGGAGTACTAGGTCTCGGCACAGACACAGACGATCTCCGTCTTCGTTGTTCGATCTTACGACACCCTATTCTGCACCGGCCGCGGCCGCGTTCGGCTCGGCACGAAACTCGCGCCAATCCTTGCTCTCAAAATCCATAGACCATAATGAAGGCACTACCAGTGAATCTGCAAAGTTTGATGTATGGGAAAAGAGCGATTTGGAGGAAAGAGCTGGTGGTGAGCCGCGGACCGGTCGACTGTCTATGCAGGGCATCAGTTCAAGGTAATATGTCATCGGCGGCTTTCTTTCACTTATATCCTGTTCATGCACGTGTACTATATCTCAGATAATCACGCTTTATGCTTCTGGACTTTTATTTAGTCGTTTTAATAACACTTGCTGGCATCTTTTTTTTTCCCTGTGGACGCAGAGCATGTCGCACACGCGGCCTGTGAGACATTAATTATGTACGGTGCAGCTACAGCGCCTCTGAAGCATTTTATCACCTCAGACCTTTCCAACTTGTCCTACGTACAAACTGGGCGCCAATAATGGTCGGAAACACACCTTCCAGTAACGTAGCTACAAACGACGCCGCGAAATCCCCTCAAGGTGGCGCAGCATTCTCACTCGAAAACATCCTCGGCAACAATCACGACTCGCTCGAACACCCGGGACTCAAACAACAGGAACTGGATGCTCGTTCGACTGCAGCGGAAGGTTGGGACGAGGAATCTGTGAATCGACCGACGGCGGAAGGGTTCTGTGTCGAGTGCGAAGGTGAGTTATTCCCGGCTGGAATTGTCCACGGTTGCCTGACGGAAGCAGACCAGCCCGCACAATTGTCGTGTAAGGAATGTGGAGACGATTACTGTGAAGTCTGTTATGCGGCGCAACATCGAAAGGGAGCCCGAAAGAAGCATGCTGTGACGCCGATTTCAGGATCACACAAACGCGCGGACGAGGTACAGAACGGCACAACGGACGAAAAACATCGCAAAGACGAGGTAACTGGCCTCATCGTCGATGCGAATGGTCTCTAACGCTCGTCCTAGGGCGATGCGGACGTTGAGATGGACTCGGATGCCGAACTTGATGACGTGCAACAAAAGAAACTTGATCTCTGTCCTGAAGGCCATCCAGACCATGCAAAAGCTCTTCCTACAGGAGCATCTCTTGGCACACGGCCCGCTATCGGTAGCACCGTCGGCGAGTGGTTCGTCGAGCGCGCCAAATACATTCCACTCCGTCTCACGCTCATTGAGCGTAAATACCTCCGCCTCCTTGACGCTGCGCTTCAGGTCTCCGAGTATACCGACAAGATTGATACCCTTGGCTTTGGTCTTTCAAAATCAAAACGTATCGTCCATCAGATTCGCGAGCTGTGCGCGATCTTGTCTGGCCTCGTGTTGTCTGCGGATTACAAACTTGGGCAGGAACTCTTCATGGACCGCGATTTCCAGCGCAATGCAGAGTTTTATCAGCAGATATTCGAACTCGGGCGGCGGCACAAGATCATGAACCCCGACAAGATGCGTACAACGTACGGCAAGTTGATCTATCTCCTTCAGGTGAGGATGAGAATCTCCCGTCTAAAGAGCTGACGACAACTGCGTTTTAGGACAGTCAATCGCTCGAGGTGAAGGACATGCTCAGCTTTTCTTGTGTCAAGTCTATCAAAACTGTGTACAGCGTTCTGGAACAGCATGGGGCCCTGGATCTCCTTCGTGACGATCTGATGTCCGTCGCAACGAAGGAAATCTACGCAGACGGTCGTACGCGACGCGACGTTCAAAAAGACATCAAGAGCAAGGAGCGCGCGATCGAGATGCTTGCTACTCGCTACCAACGCGAGGGCCTCAACCAGGAACAAGTTCGTCAGTGTCTCTACAGCATTGGCGACAACCACGCATTCCTGCGCACGAATCGGGATCCCTGTGATCGCATGATACACTACCTCAAAACACACTTTCATCCTACGCAAGTGAAAGACCCGAAACATAGTCTGGCGATTCGGAGCGGCAAGGGTGGTGCGAGACTCAGTCACGACCACGCAAAGCAATACGCGTACGTGCTGCAAAGTCTGACCCTCTGGCGAGAGATTTTGCACGGTATGTCGCCGTTTTTAAGTACTTACGCGTTAGGACTCACACTGCTCGTCCAGACATGTTCCGGCTATGGTCCATCGCGGAGCAAGACTTGCTCTCTGATACCATTCCTTACCGTCTTCGCGATACCGGTCAGGGTTTGAACAGGGTCCAGGCTGCTCCGAAAACGCTGCGTATGATGCACACAATCCTTCAACGCTCCCAACAAAGCGTTGGTTCCTGGGTTGGTTCTTCTGCCATTCACATGGGTGACCACAACGTTCCTAACGCTCTCATGTTCATCGGTAAGAAGCCTTTTCCGCAAGAATGTCCCCGTCGCTAACCGATCCCAATAGACAAATATTCCCAAATATACCGCATCCTCCTTCCCATTTGTAATACCCTCTCCCAAATACCCGGGCTCGCGGACAAACCCGCGATACGATCGTACATTGATGATGAGTTTGGCTCGACCGACAATTGCATACGCGAGATCCTCGCCGATTTCTTCCGGCACGGATTCGACGGTTCCGGGGCGGACAACTTTTTCGACGCGGGGAGCTGTATCGATGGGCGGCTGACGAGCGCGTGGAACTGGTGTGCGCAGTTGGAGAAGAAGCGGTATTTTCACGTGTTTTTGTTGACCGGTGCGTTGTGGCTCTCTCTCTCTCTCGTGTTTCGACGGCGCGGTCGTTGACGTGATCGCTCGATACTAGGGTTTATCGGGTTTGATGGCGAGTGGTGAGGGTGTGATACTAGTGTCGGCGGTGCTCTGTTGGTATGCGTATGCACCTTGTCGAGGATTTGCGTTCCTCGTGCTATTTAATGACACTTTACTGACTTGGCGTGGCCCGCCCTTCACGTTGCCGGTCGCGTTCGCATTTCGATGCTAGGATGCTAGACGTAGTACTAGTAAAATCCCAAATTGATCGGGACTCGGAATGGCATCTTGATTTGCGCAATAATCATTCCAGGTGCAAGGTTACCGACTACGAGCCAACCAAAAGAGCCAAGAATGACACAGGACCATCTATTTCCTTGTTATTGACTTTATCAAAACGCGACTTCAAGTCCCCGCGGTTCATGCAAAGTAGTAGAGGCCTTTCTGGGCACATCAACGCCTCATACCTATAGCTTTTGATTTAGACCTTCCATGGAACGACTGATTCACCAGCACTCTTTCCCAACAGTGTGAAGAAACTTACTAGGCATTTGTTTTGACCCATTCGCGGGACACCATGCAGTCATCGAGCGCTTTTGACGCATACACTGAACAAAAAACAAAAGATGAAGTAATACGTGAAACTAGGGATGTATCCCCAATTCTGGGCTCTCCAGTCGCCCTGGGACATGTAGAGGACATTGAAAATACAGTTATCACGAGTACTTCTTTCTATGCGGTCTATGGCATCTGAGACAATGGACAGGCATTCGGCTACAGACATCGATCTCGGTTTCAGAAGGATCTACGCTGGCTTCTACGCTGTAATACAGCATAGCGACCTCGAATGGCGAACTGTAAATAGTCCTTTGTCAGTGAATAATGATGTCGTGGAATGGTGTGGGCCAATTCCTACGTGAATCGTTTCTTCTTGTTATTAACAATAATCTTACGAGCATACGCAGGCCCTCGGAACAAATAGCTACTGTTCGCCTGATGATATACAAATCTTTTGAATTTCAACTAATGTTGAGTGATGGAGAACTGCTGCGAGAAACAATAGTTTCCGTGGGAAAAAATTTAGCAGCCTTTATGTTCATCTCGAGGGACAAGGATGTTACTTCCCATTATCATCCTTCTTGGTAATCTCCTTAGGCACTAATTTCGGCAGTTAACTTTCGAAAACAGAGACGAGCTAGAACGTGTGACAGATGATGTGTACATTGCTTTATCACGCCATCGCAAATACGGCAAAAAAACAAGATCTTCTATGTAAAACATGTCCTGGATTCCTTGGCTTTTTATGTATGTGACTCTTCATGGTCTTCGGACAAATTGACCGATTCATCCGTGACGCCTCCGAGCTCCAGGTAACTTGAGGCACATTTTTTGGTCCCCAACTGGACCCTTCACATTTCTTTCTATTCATGCAGCAGGTCTCTACGATGCCCAGCGCTCGCAAAAAACCCGAGCATAAAATATTTGATTTCGTTGTCTCGTCCTATGTTCCTACCCTCAGTATTCTTGGCCCTACACCTGATATCCCGTCCGGAGATAATATCCACGTTCTTGCCGCCCGTCAGCCCCCGTCGGACGGCTTATTCCAGCTCCCCGGTGTCGTCGCCGAGTTGGAGCACATCAGGGAAGTATCAAGAATCCTCCATCCGCACGAATCACGCTTCTCGAGTCCTCCGCCGGAACGGTCGAGGAAGTGCTTGATCTGATGAAGGATGGGGACTGGGTCCATTTTGCATGCCATGGAGTCCAAGATACGACACGCCCGACTGCCGCTGGACTCTGCCTTGCGAATGGACGCCGCTTTGAAAGTTTCTGACGTCATCGCGTCATCGCGACCCCATGGCAGGCACGCCTTTCTTTCCGCCTATCGGACCGCGACGGGCGGTGAGAAGCCGTCGGACGAAGCCATTCATATTGCCGCGGGGATGTTATTTGCGGGGTACGGTGGTGTGGTGGGTACGATGTGGTCGATCAGCGATAGGCTGGCGCCTGCGGTGGCACGGGACGTATACGTACAGCTCTTCCGAGGCGGCGCCAAGCCGGATTATCGGCATGCGGCGCACGCGCTGTGGGACGCCGTCGGACGACTTCGGGAAAGCGGTGCCTCGTTTGGCGAATGGATTCCGTTCATTCATGTCGGTCTTTGAGGTGACCGAATTAGCCAGAGGTGCTCGCTCTATGCTCCGAACCCATTCTGATTTTTGAATCCGCCTTTTCCTGTAACTATTATATGCATTTTTCTGCTCGTAAATTCTCCTTACCAGCCACAGCGCCTTGGGACTCGCCTCGCAAGTACGACCGGATATGGCCAGCAGACTCTGATTCAGAGTCAGACCCCATGTAAAATCTGACTTTGCTACCTATCATTCGTAGAAGCACCTCAAGGGCACAGATCGCTAAATGCTTCGTCGTATTCACCGTTCCCAAAAATGATGGTATAGATAGTACATACATAACTTCATGTCCGCTTGTAAAAAAATACGCCCAATAACGTTATGTCAACCACTGACATCGTATGTACAATCTATCCAACATAAAAGAAAGGATGCTCAATGCGCGATTAAGCAGCCAGTGCCAACGCCAACAATTTCTCAAAATTAGGCGTACCGAAACCAGTCACTGTGGGTATGTCAGATCGGCTCATCAAATTAAAACTCGAGAACAACGCACCAGGATCCCAGCCGTACGTCGCATTGAATCCCTCAGTTCCACAACCTGGGTTGTTTCCGACCGTGATGTCGTTCAGACCTGCGTAACCCGTCTCGTACAACCACGGGTTCAGGAATCCAAGCGAGGGCTTGCCCGCACTGATTCGCGCGTCGTTGAGCATAGAAACGAATGATGCAAATGTGGGCGAGGCACAGGACGTGCCGGCGACGTAGCCGGGCTCGCCCTGATAGACGATCCAGAAGTTCCACGCTTGCGCTGCTACATCGGGGATACCCTGTGTGGATAGAGTGAGCATCTAAATTGCGGAGACCGTTAGGAATCGACTGGTACTTACGCGGCCATTGCTAGAGCGCAGTTCACAGGCTTCAATACACAGTAAACGGAAAACGATGAGGTACGCACGGGTTGTACAGCCCCTCGTAGGTTCCAGGGGCGAGTGTCTCTAGATACTTGGGGACCACGATGTCCTGGTAACTAGGTCGAGAGAACTGAGAATAGAATTAATCTTGATAGAAAAAATGGCTTCGAAGATTAACGAACGTAGTTGCTAAAACCTCCACCGGAGAAGAAGACCGCGGTTTCGGGGATGTAGTTGGTACCTCCGACAGACGTTACACTGTGAAACCTCGTCAGGGGGTGATACGGCGAAAATAATAATAACAATAATTCGCTTACTAAGGACAGGCGGCAGGGAACTCGGGGAGAAATACGGTCTTGTTGGCAACGGTGTTGGAGTAGCATTCCTGCGTTGCAGGGTCGGAGTCACCATCTCCGACACCTCCATCACCGGACGAGAACAAGAGGGAGACTCCACGGGCACCGAGGACAGCGAAGCTGGAACAGACGCGGGTGGCATAAGAGTATGGTACTTCCTATGGTCAGATCGAGCCATTTCTATGGTGGAATAATGTACCTGTTTGTTCATCATCACCGTAACTGGTTGAAATTGTCTGAGGGAGGTATTCTTGAGACAATACATAGTCCAACCACTGGATCAGCTCTCAGACATAGTTGCAATGGTAGAAAAGAGTGGAAACGGACATTAACGTATGGTTCATTAGTGTCTGTCGGAGTCTCATCGTCAGGAATGAATGGGGGTGAACCGCCAGTCGAGAAGAAGGTTGGAGGGGTCGGGTATGTCAGCCCAAAAGCAAATTGGGTGTCCAAGTTAGCCTCGACACCAGCGGCTGCATAAGTCTGGTTGTTCAATCCACCTGAAAGAACTATCAGAAAGGCCATCAATGCCGGAAAGAACCACATTCTCACCATTGATGGACACAAAGGTGTAGTTGGAACCGTATGCTTCGGGGTTCTCCAACTCGAAGAACTGTTGCAAATCCTCGTTGTTGGCGTACTGCTCGAGGTAAGCGGTAACAGCAATTTCATTACCGTTGGTAGCAGACGTATTGTATCCAACAGCATTGTAGAGTTGTCTGAGGCAGGTGATGGTGATCTACAGAATCGCATCGTTAGATGAAACTACAAACTACAAACAAAAACCGTAGACTTGCCGTGCCATTACAACTGGCATCAACCGGATTTCCGGCCGGCCCGGTAAGGGTCCCGCTCGAAGGAGTTAGAGTACCAGCGGACACTGTGCCTTGCCAATGCAGGGTACTTTTAAATGGTCTAAGACGTGTAAACATGGTCGTCGGCTGGACCAGCTCAACATGTTCGTGCAAGGTCTCTGGTAAACTGTAGCCGGTCGTGCGGACAATGCTCTCACCGCTGTCAGAGTGAGTGTAAGTGTGGTATTTCTGGATCACAGCTGAGTATAGAAGGAAAGAGAGACAATCATCTTCTCACCGTGTTTAGCATTTCCTCCGCGAGGGCAACAGGTACACGAATGGTAACCCAATCTTGTGCCGAAGACCGGTAAAGGTGTTCTTCTTGGATACCATACGAGGAGAGCCATTCGCTCACTACATCGAGTGACTCCGGGTGGGGTGCCATCAGTGCCTCGGTCTCTTCCTTGGTCAAGTAGGCGCCATAGCGTTCGTGCTTGGGATCACTGACTTCCCAAAGGTGCTTCTCGAGGATGGGAAAGTGTGGTTGGGGAAGTGCAATCTTGAGCTCTAGGAGATGACCAGAAGGTGCAGGGCCAAGTAGTGACCATCCACGAGGAGGCCCCTGAATGCTCTCCTTGATTTTGTGCGGGACGTCACTGAAACGACCTGCCCTGACGAGAGCAGGTGCGAGAGCAAGGGCGAGGAGCGAAAGACGCATCGCTGGTTAGTGCGAGAGAGAAAGGCTGAGGGCACCCGCGATGATATGGGGCTGATCCGTGCAGCATGATTATATACAGCACAATTCCTCGTGTGGTGGGTCTCGTGCCTATTGAGCATGAGTAGGGTCGGATGCCGTGATAATAATCCGGATACTTGGGAACTAGGAATACTGTAGACCTTTGCGACCTGTCTCACGGAAGACGGGGAAGAATTGTCCAAAACTGTCCAGAAGAGAGCATGCGAATCTTATCGCACTGGGAATAGCACAAGCAACATATGGCACTCGTGCGAAGAGCCAAGTGTGCGCGCCAGGACACTCACATTGTATTTTCGCATTGAATCCATGTGGACACGGAGATTAGCAATACAAGATTATATGAGACTTGAATGGCACCGGAACAGACATGCCCTTATTTACGTTTGTTGTGATCTACATATGCATAGCCTAATAAGGTGACGTGCCACGCCTTGCGAGTCCGCTAACCTCGAATGTGCAATTTAACTGGCTTCCGATGGTCAGCCATGCCGTCTGACCAGCTCCTTTAGAGCCGCTTGCGCCGTCTCGAAGGTGTCAAAGGGAACTAACCTCAGTTTTGGACTGGGCCCTACTCCGGAAACTCTGACAGCTCGTTTTCAATGTTTTGGGAGCTTTGCCTCGTACACGGTCCGTCGTTATCCTGAACGTCGCCGCAAAACCCGCGCTTCTATGTACTGGCTATCTTCGCCAGCCTGGAGAACGTCATTCACCTTCTCATTCTCAATTTCAAACCTCGGGTCTCCAGACCTTGACAAAGAGTTTATTTCGCCGTGCTCGAGGCGAAATCCCATACCCAGATAGTATTTAATGAAATTTTGTCTTGCCTTTCATGTGGAAATGGGTCGCCAAGTCTGTTTTGGATTTTCTGGTGCTATTGTATGTGTCCTCACCGCCTGAAGATACATACAACTGATTCATCTATCTATGGTTTGAATAAACTCTAGCGAGACAGCTGCCAATTTTTGATGGCCCATTAGGTCGTTCATGTCCTTCCCCTAGCTGTGTAGCTGGTTTCAATGACATTCGACACAGTATTCGATTTCGAACATCAGTATTCTTATACTCTCATCTTTGCTCGTTGACTTATCTGGAAAACTTCGCTTTCTAGCTGTTCCTCAGCCTCCATTAGATGGTGTACCTCAGCTTCTAGGTGTGAAAGCTGTATGCCAAAGATGTTCTACCCTCTTCAGAAGTCAAATCCCCTCTTGGAGTTCTCTGCTGGAACCGTGGAGGTACTCGTTCTAATGAAGGATGCTGATTGGGTTCATTTCGCATGCCACGGAATACAAGATTCCAGGAATATAATGCAGAGTGGGCTCTGCCTCGACGACTAACGTCGGCTGAAGCCCTCAAGCATCATTGCCATATCGTCCCCGGGATGTTGTTCACGGGGTGGTCGATCAGCGATAGGCTGTCGCCTGCGGTGGCACGTGAGGTGCAAAGCCTTATAATCCTGCACCCGGGGCTGTGTATTGCCTTCCCCGTGGTGTCAACGCCAGTTACTTCTGTTTCCTCACTCGCTCTCGTGCGCTTATATTATGGTCCGCGGTTACACTCGGCATTCCGGTCCTTGCCTGACACATGCGCCTACAGAACGCTGTACTTTTGGGAGGGTAAATCATGGATTCCATTCAGTTATGTTGATCTTTGAGTAGATAAGGCTACGTTCATTGTATGACTCCAATATATCATGTTCAAACACGCCGCACTCGGTGGTAGTCGACATTTAACAATTATGCCGAGATCAAGTTTCCTGTAATCCACCGGGTGAGCACGCAACTTGAAAGCACCTAGTACAGCGTGCATCCTCTGCTTAAGCGTTATTTATACAATGTTATATAATTCTTGAAATGAAATCATCACAAGCTCTTGAACACGTGAATTGATCCGAGGTAATAATCAATGAAATTCACGTGAGATCAGAACAAGTCTAATTTAAGGTCTGATCATCCACGTTTCAATGTCCGGGTGGGCCCGAGTCGAATGCTCGCCATTTATTCCGGCATCGTACTCGTCCCATGTACTCATTTCATAGAGACCAGCGCTTCAGGTCCCGGATCTGGAGATCTACCAGTAGAATGGTACACAAAAGTGTTTCCAATCATGCAAATGCTGCTTGCAAAATGATTGACATGGTCGTCTTGGACGCTGCTGAAATGATTAGGGATATGTCCATGGTAACATTCCAACTTTTTTTTTTCACTTCCCATACTTGCTTCAATCAGCACCCTCTACTAGAATTCCCTGTTCCTGAGTCGCATGGACAGCTTCAACCACGTTGCCACCTCGTCGTTGTGCCTGTGCGACGACTTCGATTACGCTCGCGAGGCCAGTTTTCCATGCAAGCAACCGCTTCTCGAGCGCTTCCCACTGCTCCCGTTCGAATTTGCGCGCAGAGGACTTGTATACGTGCAAATATTGTGTCGTTTGTGAGAGTTTACCGGAGATGAGACCAGCTCGGATGACTGACGCGAATCCCACGGTCAGTGTGCTTCCCTGGGCGATGGGGTCTCTTACCATCGATGGTCCACTTTTCGACTTGAGACACTTCTATTTTTAACGTGGACGCGATAGTAGAATAAGCAAGGTCACGACCGATGTAATCGAATGCAAGTGAGGAAAAGACCAAGAGACGCATTTTTCGTTCGAGCTCCGATCTTTCGAGTTCTGGAGAATAAGAAGGATTTCAGCAATGCGAGCGCATATGATGTAAAAAACGCACGATAGGTTTGGAAAAGGGCGGGGTTTCCATCAGCCCATGCAGCGAACTCGGCCAACCCGTTTCGGAGGAATATTTGGATAAGAGGAAAAAGCTCGTGATCTCGAATAGCGATGATGGGATCGAGGTTGTACAACTTATCAAAATCAAATACAGTCGGTATACGCAAGGCGGAAACGATGGTATCGATAGCAGCCTGGCGTGCTTCTGGAGAGGAAGGTGATAGAGCGTGTACAAGCAAAATTCGATATTCGTAGGCAGACTCCCTGTACCGAAATGCTAATGAGAACAGGAGTAAAACAAAGAGCGACCCATTACACTTGACCCGCTTGTATGAGCGTTTCGATGATGATTTTCAGGAGTTGGTTCTTTTCTTCGTCAGAAACGTTCCATTCTTGGAGCCATCGCTCGATGTCAGATTTTTTCAAAGCGAGAATTTCCAAGTCGCCATTTTCTGCCGCAAGCTTGAAGAGGGTAGTGTATATCGGTAATCGTAAGGCAGAAGAGCGCGGCACGGCATTGAATAGATTGGATAATCTATCTTAAGGTCACAAAAGTGCATGCAGACTGATCGCAGAGGTGCTCACGTGCGATATTTGACCGATTGGGTGGAAGGTGAAGAGCATATTACGGAGAGCAAATATAGTACGTGTTGTCTCGTTTCCGACGAATCGACTGGCCACAAACTGAATAGATGAGAGTACAAGAGATTGAAGAATCCCTCGATTTCTGCTACAATATCAGGCGAAACAGCAATCATTTGCGAACACACGTACCATGATCAGTCCCGTGGCCAACTTCTTTTGTATTTTTCAACATAAGCTCAAACGCTGTCCGTTGTTTGTCCTCGTCGAGTGTGTCGGTTTTTACCACATCCTGGAGTGACTGCAAGAGTATAGCTCGCTCCTCGTCGGGTATTCCACGCGCCGTGTACTCGAGCAGTTCTTGTATCTGCTCCTGGAATGTTCCCTCCGCAAACACTGAGACCGAGTCCGAGTGCGACATATCTTGGTTCTGTTGCAAAGTATGCGCAAAGTCAACAAGTGTAAATAACTAAGAGAAGCTGTTCCTGCCATCTCATATCACCTCATTGAGCTAATCTCCGCGTCCACATAGATCAGTGCGAAAACATAATGTGAGTGTCTTTATCCACTCACTCGGCTCGTCGGACGTCGGTTCCTTGCAGATTGCCATGGACAACTAGACAGGTCCAACAGGATTTGCCTAGCTTTCAGATCTCTGGATTGTCATCAGGGCATCTGATACATAAGCACAAGACCCACTACACGTGAAGTTGTCCCATATATAATCACGCTGCACAGAGCGACCCCACATCATCTTAGGTACCCTCGGGCTTTCTCTTCGATAGCCTTGACGAACTCAGTACTTGTCCTTGAAGTTTTCGCTCATCTTTTGGAAACCCAGCATAGCCTACGGCGGGAAACACTGAGACAGGCGGGCAGACTGAACTGGATCACGCTCTATAGGGCAACTATGAAATACGAATACAATCTATCTCTATAACGGAACGGGGTTGGTGCACGTGACTAGTGTTACACCTTTGCGACGAACTTTATGCACACTCAGAATTAAAACATCAAGCGTACGCATTTGCTCTTGAATTGCTTCCCCAACATGCGTGGATACAGGAGAAAGTCCAACACGGGCTTGGTGACGCATGCCCAACTCTTTCGCGTGGCACGTGCCTTCGGACGAAGCGAACTCTTCGCCGAGGTTTGTGGGATAGCAGTTTGTCCAAGATCGAAATTCGCGTTGAATGACGTTCCCTAGATCGGCCGGAACAATCAAAGCCCATCACAACGACAGTTTTGAAAATACTGCGTTAGCGTCAGATCCTGCGTAGCAACTGATCACCGTGCGGTGTCTGTCAGCTTCTTGCTCTCGTCTGATGTTGTTCATCCAGAATGATCGGCCCTGGGCAATAGTAAGATCCAGACAGAGAGCCGATAATAATTCGTGCAAAATTGAGTTGCGACAATAAAAAAAACCTCCATCGTCATTGGAACATTCTGCCTTCCCCCGTTTGCCTCCATCAGACATTTTACCAGAACTATCCGGGACAGACTGCCTTCTGGCCTTCTACTTCCGGAACCACAGAGGAAGCGTTTGGTTTAATGAACGTGGCACGTTGCACGTCATGAACTCTACTAGCAAACATCATCGCGTAGTCGTGATCATGGTAGGCTTGCCTTTCTCTCTGGTGTCCAGGATATTGTACATCCAGGTTGCCACTGCCAGTCAGTCAGCGACAGGCGATATGAACTCGTATTACCGCGGGGACGTGGACGATGTAACGATGAGCTGGCGCCTGTAATAGCACAGAGCAGCTCTATGGTGGCAGCGCATTCGAGTGGGCAGTGCCTCCTTTGGTGAGTGGATTTCATCCACCCGACATCGGTGGATACGCTTGTCATTTTGCGTATAGTAATCTGTCTCGCTCTTTCAATGATTGATCCATTGGAGATAGGCTCAAACGCGTATCAATCGTAATCTTGGAACGGACGTCAACTTCCCTATAATCCACTCGGTGGGAGCGGACGAATTTCTGAGTAAGTCTGAGACGGTAATTATTCAAGCTCGAATTCAAATGAGGTCTTCGGGTCGAGGCATCATGTGAAACTGTGTCAGTCGGGTAGGTGTGCCAAGAAGAGCCTCGTAAGCACAGTTTTTGTTCCCGGTCCAGGAGATACCTGAGGGTAGCGATTGAAAGATGTACAATGAAAATGTCGTCAAGAACATGTACTGTCGTGCAGATTGCACCGAGTCGATACTCCCTCGTATGCCCATGTTCGGAGCCTATTCTTATCCAGTAATTTCTTGGTTAGCTTAATGTCATACCCGTTTCATGAAGACAGGTCACTTCAGATCCCAGATCTGGAGATTTACCTGTAGCGGACAAAATAAATTTCTTGACTCTCGATCATGTAGGTGCAGTGTGGGGGTTCATCAAGCTTACCATGAGCATCGATCAGTAGGGGCATTTCCACGGCAGTATTTCACTCCAATACGTGTAAAAGCATCACATTTTACCCGAATTCTACTGTTCTGGCTTTGCTGCCATCGGTGCTCGTGGTGTTTCCCTCTTGTTCGCATCCAGTGATGAAGGCGTCGGGGATCACAACCCGGACCCAGCGACGCAGAAATGCTGCTCCAACACCGGTACGAACAAGACCGAGTTCCTATCCAGCTTCCCCTCTGGTCGCCCATAGTAACTCCACGCACTCTTTTTTGCACGTGGCACTATTTAACGGGACTTCGTAGTGTGACATCTGTTGGAGGTACCAACTATATCCCCGAAACCGCCTTCGATCGCTCTGGCGGAGG
The DNA here is from genome assembly GCA_038090335.1 of Solioccasus polychromus. Classification (NCBI taxonomy): domain Eukaryota; kingdom Fungi; phylum Basidiomycota; class Agaricomycetes; order Boletales; family Boletaceae; genus Solioccasus; species Solioccasus polychromus. Next base: position 16,584 of record JBBPMM010000281.1, read on the forward strand.
CTTCAGCAATTACGTTCGTTATTCTTACTGGTTGATTTTTCTCTCAGTATTAATTATGTTATATCAGTTCTCTCGGCCTAGCTACCAAGACAAGGCGGTCTCGAAATACCTGGAGATGCTTGCCCCTGGAACTTATGAAGGGCTGTACAATCCGTACGTATCTTGTCGCTCTTTTTTCTCTTTTTTCTTTTCGCGATTTGAAGCCTATGGACCACACTCTAGCAATGGCCGCGTGAGTACTGATTCGCCTCCCTTTGATCTACGCACTGATCCCCAGTACAGGGCTTCCCCGACGTGTCAGCACAAGCGGCCAACTATCCGCTTATATTCCACGGTGACACTTACAATACGTCCGGGACGTCTTGCTCTACGCCGACTTTTTCTGCGATCGTATCGATGCTCAATGACGCGCGACTCAGCGCGGGTAAGCCCCCTCTTGGGTTCCTGAACACGTGGCTGTACGAGACTGGTTTCGCGGGTCTGAACGATATCACGGTCGGAAACAGCCCCGGGTGTGGGACACAGAGCTTTAACGCGACGACTGGTTGGGATCCTGGTGCGTTCGATTTGGATTTGGATGTTTCTTTGAGGGGGCTAACTGGGCACATCGACAGTGACCGGTCTCGGTGCGCCCAAATTTAGGAAGCTGTTGGCGTTGGCGTTGGCTGCTGGATCCCATGTCACGCGCTCCATGGGAGGGGGGGAACATGTTTGACATGGTGATCAACACACTACGTGATTTTACAAACGGACATGAAGTCGTGCAAGTACATACATACATGTTGTATATAGCTACCATTGTCCTTTGACCATCTGATCTTGCGAGTAGTAATTTCGTGCTCTCCTTCCTTTGACTTTGCTCGTTGGTATCGTGCTCCGATTCAGATTTGGAAGACCTTACCCCCAGGTCATTATTTGAATCAATCATCTCATGGTCAGCAATACCACTCATGAATTCAGTAGCAATATCGATTACCCCCCAGATCATCTGTTCCGATACCTCCGTTGATTATTCGGCCATAACTGCTTCTCCGCTGGCTCTTCCGTTCCTAATATGAATCCTCAAAACAAATGAATGCGGCCAAGCGCAGCAACTTTCTTGAGCTAGGGTTGGAACGCAAGGGATGGTACCAACCATCCAAGGAAGCATGAGAGTGTGAATGAGGTTGGAGGAACAAGAAGTCAAAACTGTAAGCATGTGTCGAGAGGCTACCCCTAACCGAAATACCCTTCCCATTGATGTGGTAGCTGGATGGGTGACGGCGCCCCTCCAGGTGCCCCCGTCGTACCTGCATTATTTCGAACGACGCACGAGACATATTTACCTTCGGCCGCCTCGAGAGATAGATCAGCCGCCTCAAAACATGAGGCGAGACTGAGGCCAAAAACACATTGCACCAGTGGAGAAACAAAGATGAGACCCTGTTCGACGGTGCATGAACGGGAAGAAACGAAGGCATCATGTGGCGAAATCAAGAGATGCATTTGTATGACCCTGGGAGAGAGGACATGGAAGAACGTAACATGTCGAGCTCGGAGAGGTAGATTTAAGTGACCAGAGAAAGCATGCAAGACGATAATTATCCGTGTATGTCCATGAACCACAGCAATCCTTCTTGTTTAGAGCTCAGCTCTACGGATAAACGACTCGATCACATCGATATTCATTTCCTAGACGATGCATTTGCATGGCGGGATAGCGAGCCACACGGCATGTAAAACATTGAAAAAAATTACTCTGTGATCGATCGATCGGGCCGGAGCGTCTCGAAAAAATGAAATGTATTCAGTTCCCATGCGAGTAACACGACGACTATAAGTGTTTCATCGGGGACGCAAACGCACCACTCAAGACCTATCTCGTGATGCAAGAAATCCAGCAGAGTAACCCTCAGCTCGTTTTGAAACACACCCTCTCCCGAGAGAGAGTGTGTGTGTGAGCGAGTGAGAGCGACACTACCTCCGCATCCGCTTCTTGAACCGCTCCATGACCTAGATCGCGTTAGTGCATCGTACTACCTCAACAAGCATGCGCCGCGCTCACCAACTCGTCCGTCGCCATCTGTGGCTTGTCGTATCTCGGTTTCCGCTCTTCCTGCGGCTGTAGCCCCATCGCTTCCAGCTTGGCATCGCGCATGATCTCCGTGTCCGACTTTTGTTTAATGTGTGGGCGATAGACTGGGTCGTCCGTACGTCAGAGAAATCAAAAGAAAAAGCGCACCCGAGGAAAAGGAGGGATCGACGTACACCGTGTAGCGACCAGATGCTCCTCGTCGTTGTACTTGACTCTTTCCTTGCGTTCCTCGGCCACCTGCCGTTTCGCCTTTTCCGTCTCTTCGATATTCCTCAGTCGCGTGCTGGTCCAAACGCCGTGGGCTCGTAAAACCTATAGCAAACGAAGAGAAAAAAAAAACGCACTCCATGCCCAGATCCACTTCGGGTATCGCTGTCAACATAGCCATGCTGTTGGTCACGCTCCCTTCGTCCGCCGCACGTTTGTCCACCTTCCATCGCTCCGAGAGCGTAAACGCATCGCTCGACTCGGACGCCTTGTCCCCCGCGTCTTGCTCCTGTCGTCGTATCCTCAAATTCTCTTCAATGTAAGCCATCCTGTACGACTTTACATGAGGACTAGAACTACACGCGCACACAAAGAGAGAGAGAGAGAAGGGGGGGGGAGTGAGAGAACGTACATGTGCTTGTCCACATCGAGCGCGTTCGTCTGCTGCGTAAAGTTATTAGTACGAACGGCCTTCCGAGCCTTGGCGATCGCGTCCGCTTCTTCGTCGCTGTCTAACACGTCAGCCTACACCGTCTCCTCCCTCCCCCCCCAAAAAAAAAAAAAAGAGTGAAAGTGAAACCCACTCGTCGTCGGCGGTGGGTTTGGCGCTCGGACCAGCCACGTCGGTGGTGGTGTTCAACCCGCCCTTGTCCTGTTCGGGCTCTTCCTCATTGGTACGGCGCCGTCGTTTCTTCTTGACGTCCCCGTTCGACAATTTGAGTACGTCGATGCCCTGTCGTGACTTGCGCAGCCGCCGCAACTCGAGCAGCTCCGAGAGCCTGTCCAACGATGGGTCTCACAGACGTAAAAAAAAAAAGAGGGCTACGCACGGCAACGACGTGTCCTCGTCCTCGTCCACAGACACATCAGGCGTATCTGGCGACTTTTCTCGGGGATTCGGTTGTGGCCGACTCCGTCTCTTGATCATCCTCGTCTTCAAACAAACCCTACTACCAAATAGTTGTCTCTTGTTTGGTCCATAGGGGCTACAAGCGGAATACAAGAAAAGAAAGGGAAAAAAAAATCATAGTATTAAAAAAAAAAACATCTCTAAAAAAAGATTCGACTTGATTACTGTTCATCCTGTCCGTTTTCCGACATCGTCGCAGCAGCGGCCGCCGTCGTCGTGGCACGCTGTAGTTCCTCGGGCGTCGGATACGCAATCGTAGGGACGCCAATCGGGGGCGACGTATGCCGCGAGAGCAACGACTCGGGCGCACGCAGTCCACCTCGTCGCAACCGCGGCGCCTGCGACCGCTCATCGCCCGAATCCTCCCCACCTATCCGCTCCGACGGCGCCGCCGTCCATCCAGCATGAGGCGACGGGGGGAAATACCAGTCCTCCGACACGCTCGCCGCTGGCCGTGGCGTCGGGATAATCTCAAATCTCCGCGTCCTCCCAAAGGGAAAGAAACGCCTGGCGTGGGCGGTCGACGCACGCGGACCGATCGACGATGGGGGTGGGACATCGGCGCCACCGGCCATTGGAGCATCTAATCGGTCCTCGTCTTGTGCGAGTTGGCGGGTGGAATTACGGCGTGCAGCCGTAAACTCGTTGAAATCTGACATTCTGTTGCGCCCGGGGCGACGAATCGAGGACTGTCTCGACAGGGTCGAGTGCAGATACCCGCTCGACGACGAAAGAGGCCACCCGGCCGCTCTTGGGGGTGGCGGGGCGTCCACGAGCGGTGGTAGTACCCGGTCGCTCGGTGCGTCGGGAGGAGGCGCTGACGATATCGGGGGAGAGGCGTGAGGAATACTCATAAAATAAGACGCCGAGGAATTCGACCAACTGTGTTGGAACCGATATGCATCGTGCAAGTCTGAGTTGATGCGGGTGCCTTCCATGACGGGCACAAAGGAGCCGTATGGGCTTAGTTCGTCGTCGTCATCGTCTAGGTCAAGCTCGTCGGGGGGTTGCGAGAGATAATCAGTGAGGTCGACCCCTCGCCGTGTACTTGGAGCGCGGCCGGGCGCGCGATAGATGGAGATGTTATTAGACAGTTTGCGGAGAGACCGTGCTGTGCGGTCCCCAATGAGACCACGATCAGCTGCATGGTGGCGATAACGGCGTTCGGCAACCTCCTGTGCTGAACTGGTTGGTCGAGCATACGCACGACACGGCAGCACGACGCACCTTGACGAGGACTTCGATGAGGGACGTGGTGAACGAGTCGCCACGATCGAGGTCCTCTACGAACGCCTCGTAGGAAATGGGGGACTCTGCTTTTTCGAGCTTTGCGCGCTTGATGGCGCCAGAACTGGGAACGCGCGCACTGAGCCGCGGTCGCAATGTTCCAAGGGAAGAAAACGTACACCAGGCTCTTCATTTTTGCACCAAGGACATCGTCGTAGTAGTCTGCCGTCCTGGGTTGGGATTAGCGAACGCTAGCGAACGATCAAAGGATACAGTACCATTTGCCCATATTTTTTTTTTATGTACACTCGTGGGTCGTGTCGTCGTTAATACGTTTGGGGCGGGCGGCAACGAGGCGAATGTCGGGAGCAGCCAAGTCGGTCGTCAAACAGACTTGTTGTCATTTATTTGTTCCGTCGGTAAGTAAGTGGAACACAAGGCAATTAGGAAACCAAACGTGAAATAAAAGGTCAAGGCGGGGACTCGTCCGACCTCGGCGCCGCTGCTGCTGCCCGCGACGCTGCAGCGCTCGTACTCGCCCGGTCCTTGGAACTGAGCAAGCTTTGGAAAAAGTTTTGCAACACCTCGTGCTGCGTCTGCCCGCCCGCACTCGGTGATGCACTCGTTGTCGTCGTCGTCGTCGTCGTTGGTGACGTCGGTGGCCGACCCGTCGCACCCGCCACACTCCCCACGGACGTCGGCCGCGCGCCACCCCGAGACAGCCGTCGCGATGCATCCCCATTGACGCTCGCATTCAACCCACCGCCGCTCTCCATGTCTGCCAGCGCCTTTTCCACCGTTGGCAGACTGAAACTGCTGCTCCCAAGCGGTCCAACAATGCCCGCCGTCGCGGTTTCTGTCGGGTTGCGGAACGCACCACGTGGATCCCGATCTGGCTTCTTCGCATTCTCGTCATAGTGCTTGGCGAGGAACGCCTGTTCGGCCATGGGTGCGTTGAACGGCGGCAGCGGTGGCGGCTGGGGGAGGACGTGAACCACGTGCGCGAATGGCTGTAAAAGAGGCTTACCTTTGCACCCTGATCGGGCACCAGCGTTCGATACATTTTCCTTGCACCGTCTGCGTCTCCTCCTCCTGCGAGATCCGCGTCCCAGGCCTCGCCCCACAGCCGCGCCTCGAATCCTTCCCTCAAGACGCCAATCTTTCCCCAGCTATCCCAACCAGCGGGCACGACGATGCGGTCACGGTCGAGCGTGTTGGGTTTGTGATGAAATACGAAAGGGTTCCGTATCGGCGCGGGTGCCTCCGTACCAGAGGTCACCCCGAGCGAGGGCGCAGGAGGTGTGAACAAGAGATGTAGGGTATATTGTCTGAGCACGTTGAGCGTGCCCGGCTGTGGCGTCGTATAAAATAGCGCAGCACCGTCTAGCACTCGCATTGGAATCAGAGCAAAAGAGAGAAGATAAACGGCGTACATTTGAGACACACGGTGCGAAGGACTTGCATGATGCCGTCCGTCTGTTCTTCCCAATCGCCCCCCTTGCCTTTGACCATGGCGCCCATGGCCGACGCACCAGCGCCGACGAGATCGCTCCCCTCGTCAATCAGGTCTGCCTTTGTGCACACGACGACGATGGGCACACCGGCCGCGTTATGTGTGAGCGTCCCAGGACCCAAGGGCAACACCGTATTCGACGTCACGGGCAGCGCGTCCGCCGACGATTCTGTGTAATGTTGCCAATGCGCTTGCACTAGCCTGCCGTCCAGAAATAATCGACGACAAAGAGCAAAAAATCACCCACGTCGTTCGCGATTCTCCTCGCACACGATCTCTACCTCGCGCGAACCGTCCCCTTTGGCCCACCGCTCGACCCACGCGAGCCACGTCTGAAGATGCTCGACAAACGTCCATGGACGCGTCCAGTCGAGCACGATCACGACGAGAGTATGCGGCAGGGCCGTCCGCGGGGGCAAGAAATAGGGCAGCAGGGCCATGTAGGCGTCGGCCTCTGACGGCACGGTATACACGGACAACCGCGCGAGCGTATCTAGCGACCTCGTCCGTCAAACGACAATAATCGCCGACAAAGAAAACACGGACGCACCTTCGTCCCCGTCGTCTCGCACGTCGGCCCAGTCGTACCCGAGCGCGAAATCGTCGGTGTCGACCTGCTGTTTCTGCAACAACGCCGACGCGACGACGGACTTGCCCGACTTGGGCGCACCGAGGACGAGGATCTGCTTGGACGGTATCGAGCGCGTCGACGAGACCGAGTCCAGAATCGACGACCACAAATCCTGCGGGGGCGCCGCTGCCGGCGACGACGGTCGTGACGAAGTCTCCTCCATGGTACCGAAACAAGAACGTTCAAACTCCGCTCGTCGTGGACCACGATGACCACGCCATCGCCGTCATCGTCGCACACGCTCTCGGAATCGCCGCACGCGCGCAGCATCGACGTCGGTGGGTGGACCATCACGGCGACGACGCTCCCCATCGCCAACGCCGCCGAGTCCGACGCGCTCCAGTCCGCCCTCGGATTTCCCCTCCCCGAGATGACCTTCGCCAACAACGCCCTCTCGCTCGTGCATGCGTCCGGGTGGTCGCTCGTCCTCGACGCCAGAGGCGCACTCGACGCCGTCAAGGGCGGCGAGCTCGGCGAGGGCGACGGCGGCGTCAAGGTCGGGTACGCAGACGCGTGGCTCAAGAGCCGGTGAGTTTCGAGCGCCGTTGGACGGGACGTCGCTGAGCACCGTCTAGCACCGACCCCGGCACGAGTCTCCCGCTGCCCGCCACCGTCGCAGCCAAACCGTACGACTGGACGTACACGACGACCTACCCCGGGCACGGCTCGGACGACGCCTGGATCGACGCCGATCCAGACGACCCCGCGCACGCCATTCCCCTCGCAGAGCTCACCAGACCCGACCCCATCTTGTTCTACGCCGAAGTACCGCTCTTCGAGGACGAGCTGCACGACAATGGGTCATCGCATCTGCTCGTCCGGATCGTCCGTGTTTTTTCTTGCATGTCTGAGTGGTCGTTCATTGAGCAAACAGCGCGTCATGCCCACCTGCATCTTTATCCTCGCTCGATTCACGTTGCGCGTCGACAATGTCCTCTTCCGAATACACGACACGCGCATATTCCATTCCTTTGCGTCCAGCATCGTCATACGCCAGCTCAGCGGATGGGAAGCACCGTACGACCGAGTGAAACGCGTAGGTCCCGCCGATCCTTCTAAGACTTGTCTGACTCGATTCTGCAGCAACTGCCCAAACGCAACGACCTCACGCCCCTTACCGATCCCAACTTTATCGCCAAGGTCCTCACAGAAATGCCACCCGAAGCAAGCCAAAACATGAGCGCCGGCACGCGGTGGAGAGGTCTGAGAACGAAGGTCGAGATAGCAAAGCTGTAACTGTAGCGACATGTAGAACTAAATACTATGTCTCGAGCAAATCTCGGAGCACCCGCTTCACGTCGCCCGCCTGGACCCGTCCTCCGCTCAGCTGCATCACCTTGCCCATGATCCGGTTCATCACCTTGACGTTCCCCGCTTTCACCTTGTCGGCCTCTTCTGGGAGCGCCTCGATGGCCTCCAAGCACCACTTTTTCAGCAGGGACCCATCGTCGTCCGACACCGCCAGCAGACCCAGTTCTTTGGCCAACTCGGACGGAGATGCCGTCGAGCGTGTGGCAACCATGTGACGCAGCAACGCCTTGCCAGCGGTCCCTACAAACACGCGTGAGCCATCGGCGCGACTCAACGATTCCGTGCGTACCCGTCATCTCGCCACTCTGCACCATGTCTACCAACTCGCCCATCTGTTCCACCGACACTGGATTATCACTAAATGTTTCCTTGCGCGCGGCGAGCTGGCCCAGCAGCTCGTGGATCATCCTAAGGTTTCAATTTCAGCCTAGCATCTGCGTCTCAAAGTGGAACCCACCAGTTGACGGCAGCCTTGGCAGATCGTCCGTGAGCGAGGCGGTCAAAGTACTGCACTGCACCTCGGGCGGGTTCACCGTCGAAGCGGACCTCGCGACCGGCGTCCACTGCCATGAGCATCTCGGCTTCTTGTTCCGTCAGACCTATCCCCATCAGCCGTACAAGCGTCTCTCGAGGGAGCTCTGGCATCGATTCCTTGACACCGGCAATGTATTCCTGTGACCTAGTTCAAATGCAATAAACGTGAAAGTAAAGGACGGACGGACGGGCGACAAGAGAAGCGGGGGCAGATTGGGATCGGGCATGTATCTGTAGTCTGGAGAGTCTTCTTTGTTTCTTAATTTGAACGTCTCTGCCTTGGCCTCGTCGAATCCGCGCGTCTCCTGAGGCACGGTCTGACCACTCTCGAGGAGGTCAATGTGACGAAAGACTTCAGATGCTACAAAGGGTCTGCGTTACGACGTAGGCGTTGAAACATGAAAGACGACGCACTGATGGCCACCATCATGAACTTGACGCTATTCAAGTTCTTTATTTCACACCGCGTTCCCGAGGGATGTCCATGTTTGTTCACAGACACGTTGACATCGCATCTGAGCGATCCCTAAAGAGAGCACGATCGGACGCAAGAAACACGAACAAGGATGCACTCAACGAGCTCCATGCTCCCATCGCTCGCGCCCACCGCTCTCAACAAGGCCTGAAGCGTACGCACATACTCGCCCGCCTCTTCCGGCGACCTAAAACACACACCCTCGTCAACCTCGTTCAAGAGACCCAATCGACACAAGACCGACCTCATGTCAGGCTCGGACACGATCTCCATCAGCCCAGCTCCCGCGCGGTTGAGATCGACCTGCGTCACCCGTCGACGCGCATCGAATACCGACTTGGCCGTGTCCTGAGCGTACGTCCTGAGCATGCGTGCGTGCGTGCGTGCATATGCTTGTGCGCGAGGAGGCTCACGTACCTGTTCGAGCTGAATCTGCGTGATCCCAACGCGCACCCCGTCGCGCGCCAAATCGAGATACCCACCCTTGGCCAGCGGCGCTGCCGCATACCATCATCTCGGTCGAACGAACGAACGACGCGCGCTCGAAGACGGATCACTCACCGTAGCGTTGGGTGATTTGATATCCCGCCGGCAGGTCAGCGTAGAAATAGTGTTTCCTGTCAAACGCGGAGCGGGGCTGGACGTGCGCGTTGAGCGCGAGGGCGGTCCGAACGGCCAGTCGGACGCAGTTGGGATTCAGCCTCTAACGCGCGTGTCCACGAGTTTTTTTTTATTTATTTCTCCTCGTCGTCAGAAAAACCAAATAAGCTACGTACTGGGAGCGTCCCGGGCAGCGCAGCGTCGTACGCGGCGACGAACGCGTTGGGGGTTTCGCCGGGCTTGGACGTTGGTGCGTCTGCTGTTCGTGAGGGACGGTGCGGGAAAACCGACGGTCGAGACGGACCTGAAAAGAGTTTCCGACGGGATTTGATTTGTGCGTGGACTTCGATGCCTACGACGACCTCCCAGCCGGGCCATCGTCTGTCGTGCAGAGCTCTAATAAAAGGTTGCCGCCATGGACGTGAACGGACGATGGTCACGGTCATCTTGCCTTTCTTGGTTAAGCATCCATGTGTGTTGAACATCATGGTAGGCGAAAAAAGTTCAGCGCAAGTTTTCCATCACGCATGGCGTCTCCCTCAGCTGTTTCTATTCGAGTTCCCTATCATGACCGGATCCTTCCTCGTCTTTCATCTTGTTCGAGGTTAAAGGGGTTATCTTCACCTGAACCTGCAAGCAGGTAGCTCGTTCTCGCTCTCGTTCTCGCCTGCTGCTTCTCTCGTAAAAATATACTAGTCAGAGGCTATTTATTATACCGTTGAGAAATGGATTGAAAAAAAGGGCATTGTCACATCATTTTTCATTCCATTTCGTTCGTTCCTCAACTGGTCAGTACTAATCGATGGTGGACTCCTCAGGCTTGGCGTTCACTTATCATAGTTTGCCCCGACTTGAGTCGCCTGAACATGCCACAGACCGGGCCATAGGCCTGGATGAGTCGGCTTGGCCCGGCCCAGGGCTCGTGGCCGGGCCATGCACAGCACTATGTATGGACTGAGACAGTGCGGCGAATGAAATGCCTCAATCGATAGGGAGATAAAGGCCCCGGGAGTGTTCAAAGCATCAGTGGGATACAAGAATAAGTGTCGGTCTAGTGTTTCTTATCACTCGAAGCGCTCTACGTCCAAACGTCGCAGAAAATATATATAGTTGATGAGTAAATTACGATACAAGGTTTTTTTTTATCTTGAACTACTTGGCACGACGCGAAACGCTGTAATACAAACTGGAATGTGTGTGCGGGTTTGAATGGCTGGCAGAAACAAGGAAACGTTAGAAAAAAAAGGATCATAGACGAAACCAAGCAGAATAGAAAAAAAAGAAAGTCTAGGGAGAGAGGATAAGGGACGACCAAAACCGTCCTAGTCATCCCGGGTAAATCACGTTTGAGCCCAAGTGCGCCTAAATTCGCCTCGCTTTCGGGGAAATGCCTGTTGAAAGAAGAATGAATAAATCCAAAGAAAGAGAAAAGAAGAGCGACGGCAAAGACTATAGGCTGGTCGACGGGCCAGAACTCGGAAGTCCCACGTTTCCGCAACGAGTGAGGAACAAATAAGAGCCCTCAGAATCGTTTCCGGAGATGTAGACTTGCGAGGGCCCGAGAACAGGGCCGCGTATGTCGGGATTTTCTATTGGGCCGTAACGGCACCCGCAATCAGGGCCTGACTATCACGCAGAGGAAGCTGAGGCGTCTTGATTATTCTTTCAGTCGGTAGAGGTGCCAGATCTTTTAAGCTTTGCGAGGGTGGTGCTGAGCTCAACGACAACCCCGGAATTCCGCTCTCGTCTTCGTCTTTCGGCGTGGAAGAAACCGACATCTCAGACCTGCTGGACACATGATGCAGCAAGATCAGTCTTAACCCAGAGTAGAGTACAGCAGACAGACCGTCGCTTCTTGTTGGGCATATCGGGAGATGTATGGTTCGACTTGCCCGGTCCCTTCATTACACGGTAAGTGGCGGTCAATAGAATTAAAAGCCAGTAAGAAGGAAACGGCCGAATATTGAACACGCACTTTGGCTGTTTTGGGCCGCTTCAGTGCCTGCCTTGGTTGTCGTTCACCTTCATCAAAGACGTAATCCGGAAGAGCAGAACTGCACAAATAACTTGCATGAAGACCACGCATCCCATGTCCTGACCTTGAAATACCTTTTGATATTCCGGACAAAGATGCCCATTTGAGACTCGTCGTACTTTTCCCACATTTTGACAAGTTTCGTAAACTCCGTGGTAGGGTATGATATATCCAATTTTCTTGGACCAACAGAACCCACTTGAAGAACATCAGAGCGAGGTTGGCTCAATCGAATCGCGGACGTACTTGGTTTTGGCTCAACGAGGAGGCCGATGTAGAATGTTGTCGAATAGACTGTACTGGCATCTTCGATCCCTTCGATGTCGGTTTTCGCTCGTTTCGCAATCGTATCTGACATCTGCCCTTGTGCTACTTGACACACTTCCTCTCGCGATATACAGTGCGATACTTGCTCGAAACCTTTAATGAACGGATGTGCCAAGACGAGAGAATCAACGTATTCAAGTTTCATAACAAGTTGTCGTATCCGCGACTCAACAGTCCCTGCCCTGCGAAGAATTTGCAGACTGTATTTGGACCATATCACAACCAAATACGACATACCATTTAATTTGAAGCTCAGACTCGCCAGTGGATGCGATAACTTGCAGGTAATATCGATACTTATGGAAGAAGTCGTGCTTGGAAAATAGTTCAGACCAACTTGCCGTCCCAACGATGACTCGATCCACAATGTCGGCACCTTGAAATGACCAATCAATCACTGGTCGAAATAAGAAAAACATGGTCAAAACACCTTTCTTGAATTCTTCAGTGACGATCATTTGAGTCGAGGCTGTAACATTATGAGTAGCACACATCGCAGGGTAAGCGGGCGTAATGATAGGCATCCTATGTGATCGATCTGCAGGATATAACTATGCAATGTTGGTAAAGCGACAATTTGGACGGCAACTGGCAGAAATATACCTTTGGATTCCATACGCGAACTTGTAAAGGCCCTTCCTCTATTTGCTTCAAAAGTACAGGTTGGGGCCAGGACCTGTCTCCCCGTCGTATCGATTCTTCGGGATATATAGTAATGCAGCGTACCACTGATACATGATGATGAAGAATCTGCTGACTATTGCCCCAGCAGTCGCATTCGGATATAGTTGACATACTCGAGCAACCAGTATTGCCCAGGCGACACCACCGAAGAACCCGTTAACGTTCGAATAGATAGCTCTCCCTTAAATCTCTTGTAAATTAAACAAACAAGGATGTCGGGGAACGCACTTTGAGCCCAGAGTTTGATACACCGTAACGAATCCCGATAAACCTGAACGTTAGGTACTAGACGCAAGATCTCGTCATTCACTCTTGAACCTAGACTCGGCTTAACTCATGCTAAACTCCAAACAGCGAGATACGCCACCATTGAGACTCCGCACACATCGCTCGTCCAAGTTACGCAATAGATTGTCATCTTTTAATGATAGGTCATCGGGAATGGATGATAAGGCTAACCGCGCCATCAAGAAGTCCAGAGGAATGCCGGAAATCTTTGTTTTTATGATAGGGACGTACGCTTCGGGAACACCCTAGGGATGGTTCACTCGGACAAAAGTCGGATGTATAGCTCCACGAATTTGCTCACCGAGACTTCCGTCGCACCCTCCATTTCTCTCAGCATACCCTCAAACACTTCGAAAAAATCCTCGCGAGACACATGCTTCGGGACTACACATAGAGTATCGATATCGGAGCCAGGTCCGTGCACGCCCAAGCGATATGAACCGAAAGTGAAAATCTTGCCACCGGCAGCGCTCGCTGCCGTCTCTGATAGCCCGCGCTTGAGCGAAACTTGATACACGAACTTTTTGACAAGTGCGGCGACGCGCCCAAGGACTGCCTCCCTGTAGATGATCTCAGTATTCCTTGTTACGGTTCTTCCACGGAAGCAGTTGAAATTTGAGGGAAGACGAATCGTACCTCGTTCGAGCTTCCTCTACACTTTCGAATGTGTTCTGATTTCGTAGTTCCTCCATAAGAGTTGCCGTGACCTCCTTCTCTCGTTCGGTAGATTCTGTAGTTGAGATAGGTGCTGTCACACCAAGATATCTGGAACAAGGAGCAGAGTCAGCAACGTAGATATCCACTAGAGTCCATATCTCAGTTACCCTTTCTCAGTTGTCATTTTTGGGAACGGGAAATGAGAGGACTTGAGCTGAACTCTGAGGACGGTAATGCAGAAGGTTGTTGGTCGTTAGTAAGGTGGGACTTCCGAAGTCGGAGCCACTATGCATTGCTTAGTCACACCTCTTGAACAGCTGACACAATGCAATGAGCCCGGCAGCCGGCAGTTTACAACTTCACCTTTAATAAATGCCCTGACTTTGCTAGCTATGTCGCTCTGTAGAACTATCGTCACAGACTGTGGAACAGGTCGGGGGCGGTATGTACATTTTTCCGGCTCCATGAGTTTCGGTTGTAATCCGAGCTTAACTCACCAAGCACTGCCCGTTGCATGATTTCGCCGGTGTGGCAGGGCCCGTCTTGTCTGACTTCGCGCAGAACCGAAGGCCATGTTGTGCCGTTTGTTTGCCCGCTCCGGCTGGAGGCATCTCAACCTCCCTTTGACAATATCGATCTTGGTTGGCTAGTGCTCCATACATACCGGTACCCGCCGTCTAACTAAGCCCATTGCATATCTTCGTTAGACACCATCACCTTTCTGGAACGGGTTTTACCCTGAGACCTTTGCCCACCAAAATTATCGATTTACCCTACCCCGCCGTACAACATTATCGGATAAAGGTGAATTTCGCTAATGGAAAGTTTAATTAGCCAAGTGCATGCTACGCATCTTCCTTCACTTGTAGATACCATTACCCATAGATTACGCAGTCGTGATGAGTCGACCGGGAACTTTGTGCGTAGACGGTATGTCCAAGAGTGCATGCTAACTCGCTTGTAGCCTCGATATCAGACCATGATGAAAATGTCCTGTAATCAATCCGATGCCAGTATGCCATCATCGCTATTTCTACCTTGATTCTTGGTGAACGGGACTCCGAGAACGGGAGAAAGATTTGGAATTTTGACGGCCCCTACTTCCAGTTTGAGATACGGTAATCGTTGTAAATGCCTTAATACCACTCGCGATGCTAATCTTTGCCATCAGCAGTTTTCATTACAACCCCTGTCAGCAATAAACTTTAGAGGAACTCGACAATAACGATCTTATACATGTTCTCTATCGCGTCGAGTGCGGTAGTGGCAATGTTGGCTTCCTCCATGGCCTCCATACTGATTCTACGACTCAACACTGCAACTTGAGTAGTGTTTCAATATGCTGAAAATAAGGCAATTACCATCGAGTGAATTGTCAGGCGGGGCAATGTCCGATCTTCGAATGCCTTGAATCTTTGTGCTGGAAGCGAATGGAACGGTAAATCATCCAGATAATCTGTTAGAGTGTCTTCGGAGTCATATCTCAGCACGACCCCTATTTTCAGGAATGTTTATGCGAGTCAGCAATATGATCACTGATAGCGGTGCATTGATAAGAAGGCAAGAAAGGCATGGTGTATCAGAGCTCGGGCATGCTTTGAGAGCTTTGCTAAGTGTAAACCGCATGTGCGAGGCACGATACCCCGAAGATAACCTATGAAAGTATATGATGTCTTGCATATAAGCCAGAAAAATGAGAAACTCCACCACATCTTCAGATCCCATAGAACTATAACGCAGACCGACAAGGGGACAATACATCGCGTCAACGCGAGAAAAGGAAAATAGGGCAAGATACCGTCATATGTATGTGGAAGCTGAAGCAAAATTCTTTGATCTGGTCAACATGTCCAACATAACGGCGTCACTCATAAATAACGTAGCGACTCAGAGCCACTCGCCGCCAATGATAATAGACGTATGAAACACTACGCATCTAAGCGCTGTGTAGGGCTTGGGTTTGTGTCTGTCCAGTGTCGTCGTCGTGACTCTAATGGCGAGCGTAACAAACGAGCATGGCTGTAAGTATTCTTGATGGAGTAGAAAAGATACTCTACGACGATGATGTGTCTCTTGTGGTCTGCTTGTAGAGGCTGAATGCTTGTATCCCAGAGTCAGTGGTCACCATGCAGTGACTCGGTCCGAAGCTGCACTCATGACTAACCACAGAGACCTTTTTTCTGTGTTGCGAATTAGATTTTCGAATGATCTATCGTTGTAATGAACTTAGTTAAATGCGTTAAATAATTGAATGAAGCGACGCGACCACTCGAACTTCGAGGAGACGGCAGTCGAAGATGCGAACGTAAGATGATTACATTGGTACATACAGTACTTTCTATTTTCGTGTCATGATCATGCTCCTAAGCGCTAGTGCCCTTGACTGCAAGCTTGTCACTGCCTGCTGTCGGGAACGTGCATTATCACGTACTAAAGTGCTCTAGTTACATCCCCGTCACACTCTCAGGCTGTTCTTACTTCAAACCACAATGAACCGTTACAGAAATCAACAACCAGACGCGACAACTAGCCCCG
This sequence comes from Solioccasus polychromus, assembly GCA_038090335.1. NCBI lineage: Eukaryota > Fungi > Basidiomycota > Agaricomycetes > Boletales > Boletaceae > Solioccasus > Solioccasus polychromus. The sequence goes on from JBBPMM010000281.1 coordinate 32,592, forward strand.
TGAACGTAGGTTCCAAACCTAGCTCATGCTTCGTAGCTGACACATCCAGCAGGACAGTGTACAAGCACCAAGTCTGAATGACCCCAACTCCCAGTATATGGTGCAGGAGGAAGGAAATGGGCTCAGGTGTGTTGAAGATCAGGGACAAGATGGCCTTGTGGAGCATGTTGTCGAGAAAGAAGAAGAGGCAGAAATTACAGGTATGAAATATTTCTTCACAGGTTGTGAAAAATTTAAACCACGAGGTAGGTGCTCGAGTGTCAGTGTGCATTGGATTATTGGAGCGCTATGACCGGGATGGGGATTTGGTCGACCTTCAACAAGCAATCTCGCTCTTGGAAAGATTCGTCAATTCCCCGGCTCCAAGAGATCGACAGTTTAATATAGCGCGAGCAGATTTTGGTGGAGCATTGTTGCGCAGATACCAACGCCTTAGAGAGCTCGGTGACCTCGAAGAGGCTATTTCGAGGATTAGCGCTGCTGTTGATCTCCTCCCCAGTATGGATCCCAACAATGCACGTCATCTAAACGACCTTGGCAATGCCTTTCTCGCTCGTTTCGAGCGTTTTGGGGAGCTCCCTGACCTCGAGCGAGCAATTTCGAGCCAGGAAAACGCAGTTAGCCTCATCTCTGATAGTCATACCGTCAAAGCTAGCTATATGAATGACCTCGGTTGCGCGTTCCTTATTCGTTTCAAGCGTATGGAGGACTCTAGCGACCTTGAGCGTGGAATTTCAAACATTGAAGATGCCGTTCAACTTGTCTCTAATACTCATCCTAGAAAACCGGATTACTTGAATAATCTTGGGAACCTTTTCCATGCTCGTTTTGAGTATCTCGGGGACTTCAGTGACCTCGAGCAAGCTATTTTGAGGCAAGCGAATGCTGTTACCCTTTCTCCTGATGGCCATCCAGACAAACACAGCTACATGAATAACCTCGGTAACTCCCTGCATACCCGATTCCATTGCCTCGGGGATGATGACGACCTGGAGCAAGCAATTTCGAGACATGAGGATGCTGTAAACCTCTCCCCCACCAGTCACCCCGATAAACCTGCCTACCTGAATGACCTTAGTTACGCTTTCATCTCTCGTTTTGACCGTTTTGGGGAGGTCAACGATCTCGAGCGAGCAATTTCGGGATTCGATAAAGCCGTTAATCTCACTCCCGATGATCATCCCGACAAAGCTGACTATTTGAACAACCTTGGTAATACCTTTCTAAGTCGCTTCGAGCACCTCGGCGAACCCAACGACCTCGAGCAAGCAATTTCGAAACAAGAAAGCGCTATAAACCTCATCCCGAGTGAACATCCCCACAAAGCTGGCTATGTAGGAAACCTCGGAAACTCCTTGCTCACCCGTTTCCACATTTTCGGACAGCTCAGTGATGTGGAGAAAGCAATCTTGTGGCAAGGAAATGCTGTTAGCCTCACCCCTGATGATCACCCTGACAAACTCGACTACTTGAGTAACATCAGCCTCTCCCTGCTTAGTCGTTTTGAGCGCCTCGGAGAGGTCAACGACCTCGAAAGTGCAATTGGGAGACTTGAGGATGTGGTTAGACTGACTCCGGACGGTCATGCCAACAAGCCTAAACATTTAAACAAGCTTGGCAACTGCTTTCTCTCTCGCTTCAACAATCTCGGAGAACCAAGTGATATCGAAGAGGCGATTTCGTGCATCAGAAAAGCCATCGATCTCACTCCCGACGGTCACCCTGACAAGCCCCGCCATCTATATAGCCTCGGGAAGTCTTTTAGGGCACGTTTCGAGCGTCATGGAGAGCTTAGTGACCTCGAGGAGGCGCTTTTATCACAACAGAGTGCTGTC
>JBBPMM010000282.1:0-34372 GCA_038090335.1 Solioccasus polychromus
AAAGGCATATTATTATATTATTATTAATTTATGGTAATTTTATAAAATATACTTTGCATGTTTCTGATAAAATAGTATTATTATATATTTTCAACTTGGTCTAACCTTGGTCTAACACCCACTGAATTAGATTAGACCCCCTAAAATTATGTATCTTTATCTTGAAATTAAAATAGAAGACTAGACATATGTATATATTCAACTATTGATTGGTCCAAACAAAAGGTCTGACATTTCCAACATGGCATTTTACATACCTCCTATCCTCAGACAAGGTTTGACTCTTTCAGATCACAAAACTTTAGCTAAATATAATATTGAATCACTTCCAGACCTTATTTCACCTTCTAAACATGATTATAACTTGCTAATGCTACATAAATAGATATCACTATCCCATCTTTTTATTTTTTAGTCAAATAATATATGGATGGAAACTGATCATTATACATATTCTAGCAACATTTCTGACCACCATTGACATATATAAAGTGATACATGTATATCACATCTCTGATATCTAATGTAAGCTATCTACATCATCATTACACCTTGTTTTTTACCCTCTAGAAAAAGATTGATTTTTTGAGAGTGCAAAATACTAGCTAAAAATAGGTGTGGGTCCCATCCTACCATTTTTTTACCCTCTGAACATGGTGGTAACATCTGCTAAGCCCCCATAAATTAATTTCATAAATCACACCTCCTTCTCCTTCTTTTTTCCATAATAAACTTTCCTAGGATGTCAAGAAACCTTTTCTAACCTGTTCTAGCATTTTCCTGGGCATTTCACAACCCTCCAAAGGTGTTGGGAATGTTTCTAATAGCCCATGAAGCTATTTTTATCATAATATCACATTTGACCTTTTTACAACACTGTTTGATTTTTATCTCAAGAACTCTACCATCAATTTCAATGATTGTAGGCTCAAAATGATCCTATTAATGTGTAGTATTTTATGCAATGCTCATCCAGCAGATCTATGGATTTGAAATAGAAACATAATCCCAGGATAACAGTATAGTAGTAATGTGATTGTGAGATGCCTTCTCACTTCTAGCACTTTACACCAGTCATTCATCAGCCTCTTCTAGCTAAGGTTATAGGAGAAATGAAGGCTTATTTATAGTGTTTTGGTCTGTGCACAGACCAAGTAGCCATATCAAGAAAACAATGAAAAGTTCTGAAATAAGAAAGAAGATTCTAGTGTATGCAGCAAAAGGAAAAAAGAAAAAAGGAAAATAAAGTACCCCTAAGAGAAATATTGATTTTTTAAGAGTGCAAAATGCTAGCTAAAATAGGTGTGGGTCCTATCCTACCATTGTTTTACCCTTTGAACATGGTGGTAACATCTGCTAAGCCCCCATAAATCAATTTCATGAATAGCACCTCCTTCTTCTCCTTCTTTTCATAACAAACTTTCCTAGAATGTCAAGAAGCCTTTTCTAACCTGGTCTAGCATTTTTACTGGGTGTTTCACAACCCTCCAAAGGCATTGGGAATGTTTCTAACAGCCCATGAAGACATTGTTTGATTTTTATCTCAAGAACCCAACTACTAATGGTTTTGAAATAGAAACTTAATTCCAGGATGACAGTATACTATAGCATAAGTAGTTGCATGTACTGTACATACAGTATGAGCATCCTTATCTAAGTCATCTATGCTTCCAGTGGATATCTACCATTACCTGATGGCATGTCATTTTGGTACAATATATAGTGTTAATAGATATTTCAGTGTATAAGATTGTCTTTTTGTATTTGTTCCCCTGATGGCTATCCAATCAAGAGATGAAGAATGTCCACAGTATAACTTTACAAAGATCTCCTGTATCCCACAATGTGATCCAACAATGAGACCTCTTCCACATCCATACCCCTGGGCCACAAAGCATTCTGGCCCTATCCAAATACATTGTGAATACCGCTAGTACACTATCTGCTATCAAATGCGCGCACGTGTACATGTCACGTGATATTAAAGGCATTGACGTAGTGAGCGTGTGTCGGTTGTACTGCTGCTGCGTCCGTGCTCCTGCCAGTTGATGGCAGAGTTTGTTTGACGAGTTAGTTGGATGTTCCCTTCTCAGACCCGCTGGAAACGCCCTATTTTCATACACAAGAACCCAGTCTTGCCCTCCATCTCACTTGTTGTCGCGAAACCCGAACAAACACGTTTGCCAACTACAGCGGCCGGAAGCCTCACGATTCTGAGCAGAGCAATGCTACCCAACCACCCTCAATCCCACGATATCTCGACAACCATGGAAGGTTGCGAACAATCCTCCGCGGACAATGCTCCCGAGTCACCTCCTGCAAATGCCGTTCATGAATCCGACGAGTCAATTACGGGTGCGTCTCGGTCATACTTATCATCCAGGATCACTCTTGGTTGATTTCCTTTGATTAGGACATCAGGATCCCATACCTTGCTCCCCACCAATTCACTTGCCTCCCGTCATTCTTCTCACCTCGCAGCCCTCCCTCCCTGTTGATATTGCAGACCCACCATCGAACGTTCCCCAAAACCCTGTATCGTCACCGTCCTTGTCTGGAAAACGCTGGTTCAATGTATTCTCGAAGTCCCGCGATAAGGAAACATCTATTACAGAACTGAAGGTAGTTGGCGTGGATTCTGTACTGGAAGCACCGGGTACGATTCATACCTGTACGGATTCGTCTGGAGGCATATCTGAGCCCCATTCTCTTTATCCTGTTAAACCTGTTTATTCGACCGGCACCGTTGGAGATTCCAGTTCTCGTACCAACCTTCATCAACCTGAAGACACATCTTCAGCACCCTCACACTCAGTGCCAATCACACAGTCAAACGTCGTAATCGAGGAGCAGCCTGTTTCTTCAGTACCAGATTCCTCGTCACACCGGTCTTCGCCACCTCAGACTCAGCAAGGCAGAAGTCCTCTGGTTGCCCCTGACTCGGCGACAACCATCTTTACGTTCAATTTATCCATGCTGGCAAAGACCAGACCTTCGACAGATTCAGCCGCTCCTCAAGTATCACAGAAATCATCTGACGGACCTTTCGAGCTGCCTATCGGTATGCTTGTTTGTACTTTACCGTTACTGTTTTTGAATTTCACCGCTTCAGACCCTGGAAATGCTGATGGCGCAGTTTCGGTGAACATGATCGAACCACCTTATAGTGGTGATCAGCCTCCTTCCCAGCCAACCGCAGCAGCCGACGTTCGCGCGAATACATGGTGGGCGTATCTCGGGTTGGATGGGAGTTCCTCCGCCGTTCTAGCGAGTCCGAGGACAGAATCTGAGCGTTCACAGGTCACTGACACTTGCACCGCCTCGGCTGCTTCCGACGAACCTCCTACCTCCGATCCGGCTGAGCACCCAAGGCCTACGGACGAGATTAGGGCTCGAGCCGACTTGAGTTCTGATGTTAATGCCCTCGAACCTTCGCTATCCATAGACCAGAAAGCGCACTTTGTCCAGAATACAGGCACAGCGATTTCTACGTGGTACTCGCCTTGGTCTTGGTACCAGACATCGTCGACATCCACAACTTCTACCACGGAGGTAGAGACCTGCGCTGGATCATCTTCTCCGGAACAAATTCAGACGGTATCAAAGACCGAGAATCGTCTCACAGGAGAGCACGCCACTGGCTCTATACCCGACCAAAGGCCCCCTTCACAGGATCCGTCCGCTGCCGGATCCATAAATTACAACAACCCTATTCAATCTGTTATCTCAGGAAATCCAACAGGATGGATGTCATTTTTCACCGCCAGGGCGATTGCCATGAAATCCATTACCCAGGATAAAGACGACTCGAAAATGGAAGTGATGGAAATAGATGACGACATGGCTCCCGAACCAAATCCTATATCGCCATCAGCATCTACGGTGACCCAGACATCACCGACGTCAATTACGAAGCCTCCCATTCGGACACAAACCCATATGTCAGATACCCCGGCCCCTCCATATCCGTCTCCCAAAAAATCAGATGACAAGAGGTCCCCTATACCGCGTGCGGCTACCTACTCGGAAACCGTTGCATGTGATACATTGAAACGGCAGCCATCACCTTCGCCATCCAAAAAATCAGGCGTAAAAACACCCATTTCACCGCCTCCACCAAATCTTGTCCTTCCTACCTGGAATGACACATTTCATACGTTACCGCGATCGGCAGTTCCTTCCGACCCTCCATCAGCCCTGTCAAAGACTCTACAGTATGTTAGCGGAGTTTTATTTTCTCGTAATGAGGTTCCCTCGAGCAAGGGGAAAGGCAAGGCAAAGGGAGCTCTTTATTCACCGTACGACAAAGCTCTCCCACGAACGTGGGACGTGCTTGGTGGAGGGAAGCCCGTCGATGTGTTACAAGGGTGCAAAAGGGTGGTTATCATTGGTGTCCACGGTTGGTTTCCCGGTGAGTTATTGCCATAGATGTGTAACGAAACTGCTCATAAGGACCACTCCAAGGTGCCGTCCTGCGCACATTGGCCGGTGAGGTTAGTGCACCGTATTACGCGGCATGGGGATTCGTGATTAAATTTCTTGCTTAGCCCACAGGGACAAGTGCCAAGTTTGTAAATCGCATGGTGGACGCGCTTGATTTATTCCAAGAGGAACATAAGGTAAAGCTCGAAAAGGTTACCAAGATACCTCTGGAAGGCGAAGGGACCATCAGTCGTAGGGTTGAGAGGTATGTTACCACTTGTGTTGGTGCGCCTTGTCTCCATGACAAGTCAATGTGACAGACTATACCAAAACTTGATTACTAATGAGGAATGGATGGAAGATCTTCATGACGCCGATGCTATTTTTATCGCAACGCATTCTCAGGGATCAGTGGTGTCCGCACATATTCTAGACCGTCTTATTGCTGATCGTCATATTCGAACCGTACTCAATGCCGACGCACCTGCCCTCGCAAGCGGCGTTGTCCCTGGTTCTGTTGGGCTGATGCGACCCCCACAGCGAATATGTTGCCTCGCGCTTTGTGGGATTCATTTAGGACCATTGCGATACTTGAGCACGAGCTCATTGGTGCAACCGTACATTCAAGTACGTTTACAGGATGTCCCTGTCTAAGCTGTTCGTCTCACGGGTAACCCCAGTACTTTGAATCCACGGCCGCGAGAGAATTATTTGAATTCCAGGTGGGTCCTTCCATGTTCAGGAACATCCGTGCCTTGGCTCTGAACATCTCCTTGTGGCGACAGAACTCGGAAAGTGCTATATCCCGGGACTACGTAAGGGCTCTCAGAAATATCCTTAACAACGGGGTAGGTAATTTCACTATGCCAAGCGCGCCGCCCACCGTATTAATCCATCACTTAGATCAAGATGGTCTATATCGCGTCGCTCAACGATCAGGTCGTAGGGCTGTACTCTGGACTATTCACTTCCGTGTCTCATCCCTTGATTTTACGCGCGCTGTACATCGACGGAAACGCATACCAGTGTGTAAAAGCTGTTCGACGTTCGGAGACTGATTAGCTAACCCGGTCCTAGCCCCTCCGATTTTCTCTCCAACTTGCTCGTCCTACTTCTTCGCATCCGAAATGCAGGGCTCTCCGATGGCGGACTGCTTACCCACCTATCAGAAGCTACCGCGGGATCGTTGAATGGTATCGGACATTCCACACCATATGAGGAGCTTGCCACATACTCGTGAGTGATTTCCAATCCATCCCGTGATCCGGCTTCTTCATATCCTGCCATAGCTTGGCGGTCGATTACCTATTCCTCACCAACGGTGGTTCTGGAGCACAGGTTGAATTTGCTGAGGAAATATTTAACGCACTGGCTGAACGGAATGATTACGAAGTGCGTTCCTGTTCCGTGTAACCCGGTAGTGGCTCACTCCAACTCACCATCTTGTCGTCTTCTATACTTAGATCCCCTGGGCGCTCCGTGATCTTATCGCAAACGATAGGGTCGCCGAGCTGTTCGCCGATGAAATCGTCGCGTTACGAGATGCCTTCCGAGATTGGCACCCAAGAACGAGTATTCTACGAGACGTGAAGAGAAAGTTACAGCCAATCCAGCTTCTGTCTTCTTCTTTGATCGTCTCCCACTCTAGTAAACTTTGAGACCCTACATTCTCGAGACTTTCAGATGCTCATTCATCATTATATTGGACCAAGCATTCACACATACTTATCATGGTTAATACCCATATTCTTCTTTCGTTGATTTTGGTTGTCTTACAAGCTTCTCACGCTCTCTTGGTCTTTCAATGATGGAAACTTGTACACCATATGATTGGTTTGCCTGTTATCTTAGTACGTTTAATAATCATTCTGTTGCCCGTGTTGACCGCAAGTTCCATTTCAGGAGGGCTAGACCACTGTCACGTGCGACTATATACTTCTAGACCCGCCTCGCCATACCATTCTTGATGATCAATGTGTGCGATTCTAGATTTGACGTTCAGCGATACTCAGCGCCACAATCCCCAATCGTGCTAATCATGATACGGCCGTTGGACCGAGCAAGAACTTCTTCGATCGCGTTCCTGTCTTCCTCGGTCAGGGTGAATTCATACACATGTTGGTTATCGTCTGGATGCTCTGAGACACCTAATCGAGCACCTGACAAATAAAGGAATGAACGGTCGAAATTATGACACCGGCTCAGGGAAAGCTACCATACCTATGATCACAGCACCCACGAACGGGTGATCAAGGACCCAACGTGTGGCGACATTGGCGATGCTCACTCCACCATGACGATCGCCTACATCACGCAACACTTCTAAGAGATTTTGGAAGAGCGCCCAAGTTCCCCATGCTTTCAGGATCACATCGAGATACTAAAGAAAGGCGTGGCGGGCATGAGTTTTTTTTTTTTTTGAAGAGGGGACCATCAGAAGCGGGTCAGATCATGCAAAGACGGATTTAGATGTCTGACTTGCCTTTCGTTGTGATGGCGTCAAGTTACATGCGTAGAGATCCGGTTCAGGTTGATCCAGCCACTTGTCTGCCAAGAATCCTCCACACTGCAATAGATACAATCAGTAACAGTGCAGTCAGCATCCATCAGATATTAACTCACGAGTGTACCATATGTCAAGAGCTTCACGTCGTGTCGTTCGCATACGTCCGCCATGCCGTGTAAGGGCCTAGTATCAATCAAAGAGAACTATGCAGACTGATGAGTCTTGCGCGTCAGGGGTCGACGAGGGGCATCTTTTTTACCTGAACTTGATTTGAGACGATGAACCCTGGTCCAAGCTGTGCACAGATCTCATCGGTATGTATGGCGTCGAAATTACATAACCCCACTGCAGAGATCAACCCTTCATGTTGAAGATCTTGGAGGACCTGGAGAGCTGTTAAATAGCCTTTGTCGGAGTAATCTTGCCAATAAAACTGTAGTCGTAGCGAGGGAGACAGATCTTTCATATGGGAGAGTATAGAAAACCGGTATGACACACCTGGAGTAAGTCGACGGCTTGACTACGCATACGCTTCATGCGTTCCCTTACTGCGGACTCCACGACCGCGCGAGTCGGATTGGTAGGTCTGAAAACACACCATTTGGTAGCGCCGACAACAGGGGCACTTGACGGCAACGATTCTCTGAACTGCCCCTGGACTGTCGTTCAAAATGGATGCGCTAACTAATTGAGGGAGGACCCACGAAGAGAATTTCCGCACTCCCATAGTGATCGGCTGCAAACAAATTCAGCGGCAGGAAAAGCGCAAGGAGAATCAACCATATTTTACCCTTAAGGAGTCAATGACGGCAAACAATCAGACGATACGCGTGAGTGTTTGTGAGAATAAAATGGATATGGGAGAATCGGTATTCCGCACCATGTCTGGGGTAGCGATCAGACAATAAGTAGAGACCTGGAAAGGCGCCCGCACCAAATGCACTATATCCCTGTTCTGCGTGGCGTAGCATCCCTTGACGAATTCTACCGGCGGGCGCGCTCCCCCATGCGTTGCTAGAGAGTTGCCAAAGACCAACCCATACCCTCGGAACAACAAATGGACCAAGTATGCATGTTTCTGCCGGAGCTAATCTTGACCACGACATTCTGAAGTGAACTAAGCCTGGGGTTCTGGAATGTTAGAGAAGTATGAGGTTTAAAGATGGCTTTTTAATGGCTCTGATCAAGCTCCGTCCCAAAAAGGCCTCCAATGTTGTATATAACTTCGGAGCACAGATTTGTTTAGGCTCAGCCTCCTAAGGGCAGAAACATGGAATGAAATTGACAAACGGACGTTATACAATCGGTATTCAGTGAACTGACCGAAGCCCAGTTGACAGGGCTCATCATGTGTAAATGGATCTGTATCGAAAAATTCTTGCCGGTCAGTGTACGGCTGGGTTTGATCTGACGATCCACGCTTACCTCGAAATAGTTTTTTGGGATTTCTCCTGACAGGAAGAAGCAACATGAAAGCGCCAACCAACTGATATCCGAACCCGAGCCAGCGCTGTTAAATAGATCAAGCCCCGGGCTAGGTCCTCCTTATATCCCGCCCTTCAAGGATACATCCTATAGACCTCCCAAGATGCCTGCCCCGCCTGCCCCGAGTTCTCACTCACAAGATGTTAATAGCAAGACTTTGGGGCATGTGTACGTGACTACTCCTTTGAGTATGCGACTGTACTCAACCAGAACCTACATCGCAGGAATCTGATGGTATATCCTCCCTCCCTCATACCTCACTTTGCCAACACTGCTACAGGTGGATACTCTGATAGCCAATGCTACCGTCGAGGAGCAAGTATCTTGTTGACATCCGGACAATGACACGTGTACTCATACCCTCACCACGGACAGTCTCCGCGAGATGACAAGGACCTTGCTCGCCACTGGGACGCCTAGCCTTGCTGCCTCGTTCACAGCAGCTGCTCGTGGTCGGCTCCGCCAAAACATCGCAAGACGGATAGCAACCACAAATGGCCTATTTACTACCGGGCTGGATGGTATCCACGCTGTCCCTACCGCTGAGTTGGAAAATGTCCTTTGCCGTGCTCGCTCACTTTATGGCGCTGGGATGGGATTCGCCAGTCTTGCATTGCTCTCGTCAGTGGTAAAAGCGACAATCGGTTTGAGATGGGTTCCCGAGGGGCCTATGGCAGATATCCTGGCGGTCATTGATACGGATATCTGCCAGGCCATTCAGGTGGGTTCAGGATACAATGTGGGGCGTTATATTTATCCATCAACGTCACCAGAGTTGCAAAGAAGAACTTGAGGGAGGACGTGTGAATGATATTGCGACAGCACGGGAGACGATAGGGAAACTATGGGCCGGTGTGGAAGAAAGTTCCAGGGGTGTCGAGATTTGGGGCGGAGAATCCCCGTTTGACAGAGCAACCAATAGCATCCAATGCTGGAGAGTTTGACCCACTAGCTGTATCAAATATCAGAATCAGAAATATGACCACGTTCTGATGGATTCCGTTGCCTGTTAATGACGCTCGACTGAGTCGCGTTGCTACCTGATGCGCATACCTTGGACTGCTTCTTGAAGTCCTGATAACAAGGTGTTCGTGGGACCGTTGTAGTCCATCGGGAACCATATAAGACGGCGAGGGTACGACTCAATAGGAAAGGAATGGGTGAGCCGAAATCAGAACTGAGACTAGATAACCTCGCCACCCACAAACCAGACAAATAACCCACAGGGCCAAGCGAGGGTGGTGACTATTCGGGTAGGTTACTCGTCTAATAACCGGGCGCAGGAGCAGGGCCATCGCAAATGAGAGGGTCATCGGAGCCATCGACATCTGCTACTGGGCGGTGTTTGTTTACCGGGACCTAGCCTAGTCGTTTCGGGGGACTGGTTTTCTGTACGTTGCCGCGGAGCAAATAAGCTGATGGGTCAAACAAAAGAAGATCCGGACGATGCCACAGTGCACGTACACCTACTAGGATAGTCATTCCTGGCAAGATCCGACTAGCTGTGCAGGCTCGACTTGGAGAATCGCTAGTGTATCCACATGTCTTATCATGATCAGTGACTCAGCGGTCCCATGATCAACTCTGGTGTACATCACACCAATTAAGCGACGCAAGCCTCCAAGTTGACACCGGCGCAGGAGTTGGAGCAAGTCACCTGCTAGGCTCCCAATGCTAAGAAAGTGTGGGTCTTTTTGTAAATATTTTTTTTCCTGAATTTTGATGTAGACTAGTCATTTGAGCATTGCTTGGGAATGGAACAGTGACGATGCGGCCGTCGGCCCTTGCGATGAATCCAAACTCCGTTCCTCTTCACCGTCACAAATATGGCCTATTCCAACTTGACTTGCATGTGACTTCCCCCATATAATATCGACTAGCACGCAGGCCTTACCTTTGTCATACATCAGAAAGTCCCGTCACCGTCGGCCACATGGCTGACTGAGCTCACAGATCATCGTGACAAATCTGGCACACGCCGCTAGCGGCGTTGTACCGTGGTGTAGGTAGTACTTACAATCCTTTACCTAGTCGCATCAAGGATGTGCCTCGGGCCGCTTCCAGTCAAGGCCGCCGTCACAAGCTCGGTGCTATTCTTATGATACTTTCGACTCGTGTGGGTGTTCTGTTCCCCTGCCGTCAATTTCGAGGCTGTCTGTTTCCACCACCACCACCACCGCGCTTCGTCACCAGCGAAGATGACGTCTACGAGAACCTTGACGCCTGTAGAGGATGTTGCGGAAACCAATCAATCCCCTAGCAAGGAGAATATTGACTCCCACCTCGTCATTCTGGAGCCCGAAGATAATCCCCAGTGTGTGTCTGCCCTCAGGCGTTGGGTAGCTGTTCTCGTTATCAGTTCTGCTTCTCTTTGTGTCACCTGCGCATCCTCTGTGGTTCGTATTTCGTCCACCCATCCCACTTTTCCCATCACTGATTTTGTTAGGCCGCCTTTACAGAAGCGGGCTCATCGGAATCATTCCATGTATCACACGAAGTAACGATCCTTTCGATAAGTCTATATGTATCTGGGCTTGGCGCTGGTCCTCTCCTTGTTGGTCCACTTTCTGAGTTGTATGGTGCGATTAGCCTTATGCTCAAAACGTTGCTATTAACGGCGTCTTACTAAGGTCGAAGTATTATATACCGGGTTTCATATATTCTTTTCTTTATTTTCACTTTTCCGGTAGCATTTGCTCCAAACATTGGTTGGTGGAGATCAATTCTTTACGCGTGATTTACCTTATAAAAACACAGGTGTATTTCTCTTCTTCCGGTTGTTGACGGGTTTCTGTGGTGCCGCATTCCTAAGCGTTGCAGGTGGCAGCGTCAGCGACATGTTTCCGAACTCCACTGTGGCAAAGTAAGCTAATATATTATGTTGGCCCGTCCGCGCTAATTTGTAGTCCGATGGCGGTGTACACTATGTGAGTGCGGTAGAGACACAAGGAGGTGTCGCTCAATGGCTAATAGGTCACCATTCATTGGTCCTGTCGCTGGTCCCTTGATTGCAGGGTATGAATTACCCTCTAGTATTTCGCAACTTTCCTGACTTTTCCCAGATTCATAAATCAAGTGTGTCTATGTGTGGATTCCTGATATCTTATCTTGTTCAATCTCCGATCCCTTAGAATGTGTACTGGCGATGGACATACTGGTTTATGCTGTGCTGGATTCTTGCCGAAAATGTTCTGCTCTTTCTGGTGAAGTACATCAACCCTATCTGTTATTCGTTGTCATCGCTGACGAGGAGCTCATGGGTTCATGGTTTAGTTTGTTCCGGAAACATATGTCCCCGTCATATTGAAAAAGAAGGCAGCCAGGTAGATGGTTAAATTGTTGGATTACTCGTTTGCTCATATCAATGTAGGCTACGTAGGGTCACAGGAGACGCCAGTTATTATGCTCCACTGGACAGGAATCATGGTAGCCTAGCCAAATCCATTATGATTAGTTGCTACCGCCCATTCCGTAAGTCCTAAGCAACTATGCGTTGAATTCTGGACTTATTAATGTACAGAACTACTGGTATTTGATCGAATGGCCCTGCTTTTGGATACATGGTATGTAATCGAACATGATCCATTTATCACTCATTCAACGAAGATCTTGTCAAGGAATGCACTACTTTTGGGTATTCTCTATCTCGCATTTCAGGCATATCCAGTCATATTTCAAGGCGTCCACCACTTCAACGATCAAATGACCGGCCTTGCCTTCCTCGGGATAGGAGTAGGCATGCTCGCTGCTATTTCAACGCAGCCATTCTGGAATAAGTAGGTCCTTGTCGCTCTACCACTACTAAGATTCGCACACTCCACCCCAGAGTCTTCGCCCGGGAAGCCATCAAGTATGATGGCAACCCGCCACCAGAAGTCCGACTCATTATGGGTCAAGTTGGAGGCGTCCTAGTCCCGATCGGTGCGTCATCATTCGCCTGTAGAATCGATTATACATTTACGTTTCGCGTCTAGGGCTGTTCTGGCTCGCATTTACCACTTACCCTCAGGTACACTGGATTGCACCAATCATTGCCTCCGTCCCATTTGGTGCCGGCATTTATTTCGTCTTTACATCCACATTTACATATCTAGTAACCGCATACCGTCCGATTGCGGCATCGGCCATGGCGAGTAATAGTGCTCTGAGATCGGCTTTCGCGGCTGCTTTTCCACTGTTTGCAGGCGCGATGTACGATCGATTAGGGACGGTAGGTGCGACGGCTTTGCTGGCAAGTCTCACGACGATCATGGCGCCTTTACCGTGAGTTTAGTGGCTGCTTTACTTGCTACGTGCCGTGTCTCACCAGTTACTCGTTCCTAGTTTCATCTTTTACCGCATCGGCGGTCGTTTGCGGATGCAATCCAAATTTGCTGTGCATTGAATACGTTGCACTGTGTATAGAAATTTTCTTCATCAAAACGTCCGAGTCTTCGACGAGGTCGGGTATATATTGATGGACACGTGGAGGTTCATTCGAAGGTAGATTAACTATTCGCCGGGGCCTTCTCTCTTTTCCGTACCCTTAATAGTTTTAATCACCTAATCTGTTTCACCCTAAATGTGAAGGGTGTCAGAGCGGATGTGATCAAGAGGTATCTACCGTATAATTTGATGGTTCTGGGTAAAAAAAATGGCACTGTACATCTAGCGCTATCTGCCTAGGATATGAATAACATAGAAAAGGGATGTGACAAATGATCAAGAGCGAAAAGCGAAAGACTTGGGTATGTACAAAATGGGGGAATCTTCTGAAATGTCGAAAAAGGGGACGGAACAGATGCGGGCATAGGGCGCAACGTGAATAATCCAACGCACGGCAAACGCGTGAAGGGTCAAACACCCAAAGAAATGATCACAAAAACCAAAATTGGCAAAAAAGAAACGAGATGTGGAAAGACGGGGAAGAAAAGAGAGAGAAAGAGGGACAGCATAGAGGTCATGGATCTTCGTCACTCATAGCATAGAGGCTTAAGGTGGCCATATCCCCAAGATGCAACTCGTGTTCGGGTCGAAGTTGGAGGCTCGACGGGGATCCTGGGATCTCCGTCATAGAGAAGCTGGCGATAGTGGGCGAAATGTTACCGGTTCCAGACGAGAGGGTAGATAAATGGTGCACGTGGGTAGGACCAAGACCATGCGTGCCACTACCGCTATTGCGCCGCCCGTTGCATAAACCCGGACGTTGTTGCATGCCACGCGAAGGCGAGGGGGGACACGAGGGGGCAGACAGTGGGCTGGCACGACCGTGCATGCTTTCTTCGAGCATGAGCAGGGACATGTTGGGCGGCACGCTTGGGAACACAGATGAGGACGTGCTGGCGCGCCGTCGACGCGGACGTGGTGCCACCACCACTGCCGCGGGCGATTCGCCACGGGAAGGCGACGTTCCGCGCGACGATCGGGGACTTCGATCCGCAGCAGGTATGGCAAGTCCATTTGGATGCACGTGCGACAGCGAACGCTGGATCGACGGACGATGGAGTGTCGCCATCGGGGAAGGCAGCAGCATCGGCCGATCGTGCGGGGACCTGGAGAACGACCCTTGCAGCGGCCCACGTGGGGGTAAGACGCCAGATGCAAGCCGGTGTACTTGGGTCCGCATCTCGTCCAACTCATCCTCAAGTTCGCGAATGCGATCCCGAAGCTGGATGTTCTCCTCCCGAAGTGTCTTAGTTGTCCTCTGTGAATCGGAGAGTGCGGAGAGCAGCGCTTCAGTTTCGAGGTCGTGCTTCTCCTTCATTAGCTGAATCGCAGCTTGCTGAGACGAAGACGTGGCGGATATCGACGTCGGCGCAGTAGACCCCGAAAAAGTCGTACGCGGAGCAGAAAATGTGGGGCTACCCCATGGGTGGCTGCCTTCAGAGGGCGTCATTCCACGAGACACGCTGCCGCTGCGTCCCCAAGAGGACGTTGACGCAGCCTCAGAAAATGCCGTCCTAGAGGGTGCAAAACGCTCCTCTCGTTCGTTATGAGCCCGAAGGGAAGCATATCTACTCGCTCCCATGCCATGTAAAGTAGATCCGTCTCTGTCGCCGTCTAGCAAACCGGCCGCGGCAAACGCTTTTACCGTCCTTGGCCCAAGCCATTCCATAACGGGAGGTCGGTTGGATAACGAGGATGAGGGCCGTATCGGGGATGTCGAACCCGAAGTAGGGGACAGCCTTGCATCTTCGACGCTCATGCTTCGTCTCCGGTTATAGAAAAGGTGTGGTCGTCGCCATTTGTTGACCTCCAGTGCACCATTACCCTCCAGACTGGGACGCGGATTGGGTTGGTGTGAGGGGTCCGAGGCAGAGCGTGGAAGAGACTGAGATGACAATGTTTTCTCGCTCGCGGTCGCCAGAGGACCGTTTTGAGGGTCTTTCACGCGCGAACTACCTGGAGCATAGGTTGAGACATGCCGGTGGGGCGTGGCAAGGCGAGATCCAGCTATTCGTCGCGGCAGCATATCTGTCGAACCACGAGAGCTAGCAGGCGAGGGTGCTTGGGAGGAGTGTGCATGGGATGACAGCGGTGAAGGTGGTTGGTGTCGCTTTTTGGATGGGCCATGCAACCCGGAGGGAGCAGACGTCCCGTCCGACGAGTCACTAGGACTAGGCGGTGCGTTTGTCACTGAACGTGTGAGGCGCGGTAGTGAGGAAGGTGCGCCCCTAATGGGGTTTGCATTGGACAAGGACGCAGAGCGTCTCGTAGGCGAAGATTGCAAAAGTGTGCGAGACAGAGGCACGGGGATTGCAGTGCCTTTACGAGGGGAACTTCGGGAGGAAATACCATCCTCATCCAATGGATGGAGCGGGGACGTAGAAAGAGGATGACTGGGACTACGTGAGTGAGTCCTGGATGGGAGGCAACTGATAGCTGGATTGGGGCCAATGGTTTTGTCATTGATCTTGTTAGGGCTGAGAAGTTCAGCGAGGTCCGGATCCAGTGCTTCGAAGTCGATAGCAGCATCCAGATTCCCGTTTCCGCGGGTTGCATTTACCGGAGTCAAGGAATGTGGATCAGGGTCATCCGTACTTTCCTCCACCACGATACCATTCACGCCTTTTAGCCATTCACTAGACGTGGTAGCGTCTTCCACCTTTATCGCATGCAACACCTCCGCAGCCAGTTCAGATGTTGACAGATCAAAGACAGAGGCCGCTCTCGAGTCAGAAGACGAGGGTCGACTCTTGTGGGCCCGTCCAAGGTCGAACGGTGATGTCGGTGTGTCATCCTCGCCGTCTCCTTGCACGGAATCCCCCAGAAGTGGTACGTGCTTGGAGATTCCCGAATTTTCCGCCTCGATGATGGTAGAAAGATCAGCACCCAATGGGGGCCCGGTCGATGGCAAAGGCAGGACTAAACTCTGCTCAGAAAAGTGAATAACTAAAGAAAAAGTTACGAAGACATACCAAATTGTTCGTCGTTCATATGGGATGATAAACTGGTAGGGTCAGAAGCGGACCTGTTGACGTCTCGACTTCGCTTGCGGGCCATCATCTCCTCCTCGAAAGTCTGACTAGGTCTTGCAATAGCGATGACCGGAATTGGTTCCACTTCCTCTGGACGCGTTTGAGTGGTGGAAGCCTTCCTATCATGTGTTATCCGTCGCAGGGAGCCAAAATTGACAAAAGATGGTTTCGGTGTATGGACAGGTGTGGATGGTGGATTGGAAATCTTGGAAGGCGCAAACGGGAGCAAGTTACGAATCGAACGAAAAGATGGGATGGAAGAAACAGGGGTCTGAGGAGAGACTAAGGTGGTAGTGGAAGCGGGGATGGGGTGATTTGCGCTCTCCGACGTGCGACGAAGCTGGGACACGAGAGACGTTTGAGAAATCGGAAAAACGGACGAAATTGAACTGCGAGAAGGGCGGGGCGTGACGACGGACATGGAGGACTTGGTCGTTAGACTCTGGAAGGAGAGGTCCGACATGGCGAGACAGAAAGACCAGGAAAATTCCAGTGTCAGAGGGGGAAGAACGGGAGGCGGGAGGGCATGCAGCGAAGAAGGCCAGCTTCGATGTGCCGGGAGAGCTGCGCCAGTCTTCGTCGTTGCCGTCGTCGCTTGTCAGAAACTTGGCCGACAGTTTTGTCTCTGTGGAGACAAACTTTCATTGTCCCTTTCCTTTTTTCGTAGCCGATCAATTAGTGGACACGTGTTATGTACCGATTAGGGTTAGGGTTTAGATCGTATACCTCCGATGCACTGAGCACCATGAATCATGATCAACATCGAGGCAAAGATCCCGGACACTCATACGACGTCGAAGTAGCAATCCATCCCTTCGTATGTACCGTGCAGTATCAGTATCTGCGTTGCTTGAATATAGGATTAGCCTCTGGAAGTTGTTACCGTGGATCACGGTATTCAGATAGCCATTGAGAACCGTCGTCAAGGGGAACACTTCGCGGTATGGGCGGCACTGGGTATCCGTATATCGGCTTACTACCAGCGTACGAAGAAATCGCGAGTCGCAACAAACAAGACTATGGCAATCGATGATGTATTATCATTCCCGTGCCGAACTCGCAGCAAAGGTCTATGTATCGCTGGTACAATACTAGCAATCTCCCGTAAACGTTGTGTGTTGAACCCAATAATTTTACAAAAAACCTCGTGACGCTCAATCTTTCGCCCACCGAGATATCGACGCTTCCAGAAATCCCAATCTTTCAATGGACGGAAGAGCGTTGAACCTCTCGCGTCTGCCTCTAAACGTTCGACGGAGCCAGGACAATGGGCGGTAGACGAATGAAAGAGAAGGTCGTTGTCTGGGTCCAGAACATGGACAACGTGCCATAGTATGCGCCAAATGCAGCGATGACGCCTAAGGCCCCGCCAGCCGTCGCGAGGTGTGCATTTCCTGTTTTTCAAAACGTTATATCAGCATCATCCAAAAAATATAACTCTGCATTCTCACCGGTGAAAGCGTTGGCGGCGAGACAGGCAAGGGAGAGAACAGTAAACCCAAGCGTAGCGACGATAGGAAGAGTGGTACGCAAAGCACCAATTCTGTAAACATCATCAACATTGCGCAAAAGCAGAGTCTATAACCACTCAAACTTACGCAAAGAGCAGAGTAATCAAGCTGATTTGCGAAAGTGAATATTATTTTTCTCCGGAGATGCAATGCATACTTACCACCAGATGCCGAGGTAAATACCAATTGCATTGTAAAACTCCTGTGTTGGGACACCGTTGACGCTATACGCCGCACTGTAATCATGGTCAGAGGAAAACGCTCCCAAAAATTCAACACACTCACGCTAGACCGATTTGTGGAAGATACAGAGCACCATAGCTGAAATTGAAGCCACCATAGGTAGTAAAGACCGTACTGGAAACAAACCGTTACACATGAATCGATATTATTTATCGCAAACATCAACTTACGCGCTGAACGTGTTCCTGGAGGGGCAAATATCAGTTTAATCAATGGCAATAACCTTGAACCACACTTACCCAAGGAACATCTCCCACATGCCGACGAGCGTTTGCGAAATGCCACCATAGCTGTCGAGAAATAAGTAGCCGGTCAAAGTTGGATAAAATTAATCAATGCATACAACGTGGCAAAGACGAGGACCAAGTTGGGTGTGTGGACATTTCCAGCGTTTAGAGTCAGGATCGACGAGCACAAAATGACCGTTCCATATGCAAGCATACCCAGAGGTGCCTATAACAATCGTTTAAAACCAGGAGAAGACACTCGCTCTAATAATGCCGCTCACAGGGTTGGCGTATGTCCTCTGGAATGGTGCCATCTGCGGTGGAGGTGTAGGCGCATTGTCCATGTTTACAGTCTGCACATAGTAGTTGTCCCTGGGTTCCTTGTCGATGGAGTTGGCGGACATAGTGGTAACTAGGGGAAAAGGAAGGAGACTGAACCACGCAGAGGGGCAACGAGGGCTAGCCTGCTCCCTTCCTAAACTCAAAGCTTTATATCCACCTTCCAGATTGGCACACCGAACGTCCGCGACGTATTTGGACAGAGTGAATCCAGTCGCATGGCTGGAAAAAATGGAAATATGGTACATTCTTCCATGTTCACATGCTCGGACCAGCCTGCTCTCATTGTAGCACACGGGTAAATCTATGCCAGGCACTGGGCTAGGGAAGTAAACCATACCCAGTTAGTGGTATAGCCTCCGATTATCTTGCGAGATTTCCAAGGGGGATATGCGTCGAGAAAAGATTCCTCGCGGGACGACCAGTTGTGTTGCTAGATCAGGCTTCACTTGGACTAGAGCTCGACAACGCGTTGAGTAAATTCTCGTTATCTCAGTGTTTCTTTCCGAACGACCAGGAAAACGAGCAAATAATTCTTTCAACTGAGGCGCTGGATTGTAGGGCGATGTGCTGTTTCGACCATTTTGGTCGCAGGTCTAATATCGAAGTTTGTTGTGTCAAAAGTCAAATGGTGATAAGTTTGGTTATCGCACTGACATGACCAAGTTCAACGCCACCATCCATGCAAGCCAGCATATCCACGATATCATCCGACGTTTCTAAACTTGGTCTAATTTTCCGTTGAGTGGCTACATCCTGAATGGGAGTCTCTGAGAAAATTTCGACATCAATTCCGAGTTAAATCTAGTGTAGGTTCCCATGGGATCTCACCGTTTCCATGATGCTTCCACCCATTTCGAAAACAAAGGCTATCCGCCAGAAAATGTATCCACCATGAGTTGAGAGTGCGCCTCGGGAGTTGGAATGTTTGACGTGTCACGTCACTTACATAACATCATTGGCTTGAGTCGAAGCAGCCTTTGATTCTCGCAACGAATCAACCAGTGCTGCCGATTGCATCGCTGCTCCGAGGACCATCGTTGAAGATTGCAACTTGATGCGACTTGTCAAAATTTGTGTTTCAGGTCCAACACGACCTTCAAAGGCTCCGGTCTTCATATGATCGCTTCCAGAAATCAGAATAGGATTCTGAGCCCCAAGCGCATAACGTTTTGGAGGCACTAAGTTGAATAATGGTGATTTGGATCCAAATAGCTACTGCAGGAGGAATGGGCTCTTTAGAACCCTCGGGCCGATGGCCATTAGTATTCATGGCCAGTGTTCACGATCTTAACCGACAACATCAAGTAGATGGTGGCGAATTCGGTATATGCATCCGCTCACAGTGCGAAAAACCTCTCTCACAACTACTGCCTCCGTCAGGTCTCTCAAATACAGTCTCTTGCCATGGCAATCCTGTTTTGCGGTAATTCAGGGCCAAAACGTGGAAATCAACGCTAGCAGTTAAAGTCTTGCGGATTGATACACCCACTTTGCAATGCGGCCCTGTTAACTAAATCCCCGGCAACACATCTGACCGTCTTCAGTGCGTATGCATCCGTGATTTCCCGATGTTGATGTTCTTATCAGATAGAGACAAAACGGCTACTGTACCATGTAATATCTCCTCGTTCCCTTATTCCTGGGTAAACCATTGGATCCAAGTCCCTCGAAGTTACAACTATTCAGTTGTTCAGACGTCGATCCGACAATTCCCGATTGTCCACGAGAGAGCTAAATTCGAGATCAAGATTAAGTCGTGTGCTTGTATGAGTTGCTTGTTTGGAAAATTTGCTCTTTTCACACACTAAACCTAGCCTATGTCGCAATGCAGATAAGACAGCACAGTTTCTGAAAATATTCCTTCTTGACTGCTATGCAAGACACCTCGCCCCAAATCGTGACCCCGAATCCGAGCGTGGTGATTTCTCGCCGATCTCCATACCTTCCGTAGTCAGGACGAAGGGCAAGACATGTGTTATAGATCGTGACGAGAAAAAAAAGACAAATACAGCGACTCCGAGTCCTTCCATGCGTGTCCTTTGGGACCCATCCTTTCCCAGGACCTGGTAGTCATGCGATTGAACGTCTCTCGATGCAGCAGATGAAGATAGGTTGCAAATTGAATTAACCCGCGCATATCACATTCTCATCTGTTAATAATAGATGCCATGGACCCAGGAAAACGAACTGCGGCGATCAGGCATAGCAGCAATCGCGCTCAATCATACAGTACTGTGTGTATCAGTATGTCACCTCGGGGCCGAGGACAGTATTTCGTGCCTCTGAAGTATGAATCTTCCTGCCGAATGACGCATTTCAGAACAAACTATGTCGACATGCCGAATTTCTGATGCGATTTGGATAAATAACGTCGCGGCGATGCACCGTGTGCTTACGATGCTGGAGAAGGCAAGCACCACTTGGTCGCTATTACTTGTATTACATGCAATCGCTCGGAGACATTTAAGATGAGTGGCCGTCCCTGTGGCGCAGGTGCATCAGGCTTCATCGAGATATCTGGCGTGCCGTGTTGGACGGAACCACGCGGCTGGATAACTAAATGGATCATTTTCAAAGGGAAAATGATTCAAATGGATACACACCACCGGCCTCATGACAAGTAAGATCATATCTTTGCGAGGATCCGGCGCTAGAATTTCGTAACGGAGCCTCTATCATCATCATGAATGCACGGCAGTTTAGGCCACGATGATGTATTCAGCAATAATTTCTTCCTCACCTTCCCAAAAGACATAATGGGGATTACTAGGTAATGAATTGTTAAACGGCCTCGTCGGACAGTTGGCGATGACCTTGTCTACATAGCTCGTACATCGTAATCTCCATTGGCATATACGCCAGTAGGTTCGGACTAGTCTTTTTTCATAGTGACTGCTATCACGTGATGGACTTGCATTGCCTTCAAAACATTCACTTCATTATAAGCATTCTTCATACATCATTACTTTATGTATTTCATCGTGTTTCTAAACACTGGTGAAGATTTCGTCGGGAGGGTCACTCGGCGCCGGGTCGCTTGCGCACCTTGCCGATTGATTATGTCATCATGTTAGAGCCGTCCGAATTGTTCCCGCTTCTTGGGAGTTGGAGGTTCCGAACGCTTTGTTCAACTGGTTAGCACTGACAGGACAACCCCCCTAAGTGAAGACAATCTATCAGATACATAATGGCCTCTTTCTTTCGTGCCTACAAGTTTGTCAAAGGTTTCGCCACGTACCATTTTGTTTGCTCATGTCATTGTAGTGCAGCCTTGATTCAGCGGCCCATGATCGCACAGTCTGCGACCGCGGCCTTTCTATTCGGTGCAGGCGATGTGATTGCTCAGCAGGCCATTGAACGCCAAGGGAAAGACCATGACGTGGGTTTTCACTATTGTAATTTGGAATGCCTGAAATGAACAGACGACATAGTTTATGCGGACAGCTCGACTGACCTTTTATGGAGGTGGCTAAGTTGCTTTGATGAAAGTGGTTGTTACTGAAATATTCGTCAGGCGCATTCTTCGGCCCTGCTCTGACGAAATGGTACCAGCTTCTCAACCGTATCAAGTTCTCTAGCCCGACGAAGGGCGTGATATATCGTGTATGCTCTATATCGTCAACCGTGTTCTGTGAAGCTAACATACATGGGGCCAGGTATGGCTCGATCAAGCCTTGCTGACTCCAGGTATGATGAATTGCGATTGCGATCCTGTTGCATGCACTTACCTAGATCGTTAGTTGCCGTGGGATTTTTCTTTGGTACGATGAGTATCCTGGAAGGTAATGGCATCTCCAGTGCCGTTGAACGAATTAATGAGGTAGGTTATAAATTGGAATATTCCACCGTGCTTGTATAGCTCACCTTTCTAGAATTACCAACCAACACTGATCCGTAACTGGTGAGGAAAGGTGTTTTCGACTTCATCATTATTGTCTCATTCCAAGATTCTAGGGGTGTCTTCATCCCAGCACAAATTATAAACTTTGCGGTAGTGCCGCATCATCTGCGTTTTGGGTTCGTCAGTGTTGTGAGCTTGTTTTGGAGTAGGTGCTCTCCGAATATCAAAAATCACTTACTGATTGCTTCTCTACAGACACTTACCTCAGTGCCGTGAATGCCCGGACACCACAAGAAGTCAAGGAGAAGCACACAGAATGATTTTCTCCTCTATAGACATCAATATCTTGATATGTAGATCTCCTAGAGATTGAAGATATACTGCATTTCATGTATCTATACCCCTTTCTACACTCTAGAACATACCAGTCACGAATTTTCTGTCTTCGACATCCTTCATGTGAACGAAGCGGTGGTTCATCCCTCGATCTTAACCATTCTAGCCGGCGATTCTCACGCTGGGTGTCTGGGCGTCCTTTTCCTTGCGATCCTTGGCGTTAACCTGAAATAACTCTGTTCTCCATGTCGAAGTTCACGCGCAGCCCTAGCGTTAAAGTAAGTTCACCAACGTGTTTTCCCGCCCATAATTCCCTGCAGCTATATTTGCACGGAGAAAAAGAGAATTGAGTCATCAATGCACTGATATATTTCGGTAACCCGTAATCTACACGATTAACCATATGGTTATGTTTGCGACTGACAGGATCTCCCGAGTACTTGAAACGTGTCGTAAGTCTCCAAGTTCCAAGCAGAATCAGCAATTCATATTTGCAGAATATGTTTTGTTGCATGGAAGTCACTAGGAAAAGGTGGAATAAAACGTCCCGATGTCAAAGGGATGCAAGGTGAGGAGCGGGACGGAACGGAACTACTTCAGGCCTCCGTTCCGGAAGTGGACCAGCATTGTGGAGAGCGAGGAGCTCTCGACCCAGTGCTTCGGTAGCGGTGGGCATCACGAGTCCATGAAACGAGTACCGCAACGGCGTGTGTGAGAGATCTGTGTACTCGACCATGTGCGTGCCTAACTGGACCACCGATTGTTCCTCAGCCATTCGGTTCCGTTGCGATAACAGGCGGATCGGGTCCTCTCTTTGGCACACCTGTGGCTCGGAATGTGGTCTAGGCTAAGACTACGTGTCGAGCTCTTCACTCATCCGAATGCAATATTTAGGTGTCGTATTTAGTCACGACTCCAGACCTGCCGCTGTGACTCCTTGTGGTAAAAATGGATTTATTGACTCATAGCAACGCAGTAGTATTATCCCGTGACAGGTACTGATGGTGCGCTTCACACCGTATGCAAAAGGAGGGATGGGCAGAATACAAAGATATCAACGGCAATTAAGTAAGAACCGAGCAACATCTCTACGTCGTATTCTAGGACGCGAATGGCTCTATCTTAGACGCCGTGCTAGACGTGATAAATGATACCTACATATTGAATGATGCCAGTGGTTACGGAGTTCCCGCGAGTCATTGTCCATTGTCAGAAGGAATATCAGGGAGAACGTATTGCGCGATATACTTACACACGAGTGCTATGGACGCTGATTCGATATGTACCCGAAACCCACCGAATTCTCCATCCTTTAGGCTTCGTCGGACGAACGAAGTGGCCGACCGCGATTTATGAGATCGTGGGACGGGATCGATTTATGCCATCGTCTCTTCGGTGTCCAGATTTCTGCTTTGGATGGCAGGCCTGTGATGCATGCACATGATGCCCCTAACTCCACTGGAAAGCGAAGCAATCAATGAAATGAAGCGATGCATACGAGATGCAGGAGCCAATCAGAAGGCGTACATTAGTTCTTTGACTCTGGCGGCGCGCAGCGTCAATTTAGGCCCCATAGTAATGACAGTAGCATGAAGATACAGTAGCGCGTATCCATCCGCGATGCTTTCAACTCTGCCTCAACCCGTGGCAAGCTGAAGTAAACGTGTCGCGTCATTGAGCTGGGAGCCGCGCTTCAAGAGTGACGTTGGCAAGGAGGTATACTTCATTCGCTTGCGAGTGGGAGGTTAGGGCTACGAGTGTATTTACGAGCACTATAAATCGTCTGTAGCGAAGGCATCAACTCGGCCACGCCAAACTGTAAGTAGGTAGGTCATTCAACGTTTGGTGAACGTCGCTGAGGGACATGCCTTCTCGGGGTGGCATCATCACCAGTCATACCGGCGACGATGTTTAGCGTTGTCAGAAGCTCTATGAGATTGCATGGTCAAAATTTGTTTCATCGGAACCGTTCAAGTTCATAAGAAAGGTAGGTAATCAAGGTCGGGTGCGCCCAAAACCCGACCACGCGGGCGTCAGTTGCCCCGGAAACCGCCCGATTGGAGGAAGACTTTGGAAATACACACACACCACAGCACTGAGCAACCTCTAGCGGGTTGTTCGCCGCCTACCATGAGCCGCCCACCACCAACTATTCCGGAGGCGTACGATTCCAAGGATGCTCTGGATGACATACCGGGGATTCATTGGGCACTCCACGAGTTCCTTCACTCTCGGATGCTCGAATCTGAGGAGTACTGTAATCATGTCGACCCGAAAAAGTATGTCGTTTTTTCTGGGCTTTCAGCAGTATTTTTCAAGAGTCTTCACTCAGGGAGAGATTATATTTCGCGTCGGGTTATGGCCTCATTCAATGTGTCAAGGGTCTCATGTCGTTCGAAGACAAGGTATATGGTCCGTGTTTAGCATATTACGGGCGCTAATATGCATCTGCGGATAGGACTTGCTTTCGGCCATTAATCACACCAGGCGCGGCAACTATATCGCCTCTGTCCACCGTAAACCTCCGCCATCTTTGGCAGGCCGCCTTGCCAGCTACATCGTTCCCGGGATGGGCAATTCGGGTATAGATTGGGTTGCACACATGACACCAATTGAGAGACATGCAGAGCTTGTGTATGCTGAGAGTTTGTATGAAAAGGTATCCTCGACCCTTCCTATCTTCACGGAAACTAATGTGACTACCCGAAGAGCTTACTTGGTATCATGTACTCTGGGGATTGGCTGGCATTCGTCAAGGAAATGTAGGCATCGGGTTGTTCCTGTGTAACGATAGCTCACTGGTCTGCAGACTGAACATGCGTACCACAATATCTATATATCGACAACTTGGGCGGTACCTCGAGGCAGTCGATGCTGCGTATGCTGCTACCCATGCAAAGGATAACACGTCGTGCGAACCGCTGGAGGACCCATCTATCGACGTACATTTTCGTTCAGGCGTGTATCTTGGCGTTGGACTGTCCCACCTCATCCTATCCTTGATGCCCGGTCGGCTCCTCACTATCGTTGAGCTATTTGGATATCGAGGTGACCGCAAGGAGGGTTTGAGAATGTTGTATAGAGCAGGTGGCTGGAACGCTCAGGGTGGTAGGGGTGCTATCTCTCAAGGTAGGCTAGGCCACATTGTATTTGGGGAATAGTTTGTGATTGATGATTGTCTAGAATCTGAAGGTGTCCGTCGTGGGATCTGCGACATGACCCTGCTAATATTTCATCTTGTACTATCCACGTATACCTTTGATGGCGTCGATGTGGACATGGCACAGAGGATTGTAGAATGGAATCTGGAAAGATACCCCAGTGGTGCGTCTGGCACCCCTGTTCACATTAGTAAGACCTCTGACCCCCGTTCTAGGTGTGTTTTTCCTCTTCGGTGCTGGTCGCCTTGCGCTTGTGCGTTCGCAGCCTCAACGAGCCCTTGAATACTATGCACGAGCAGCACACGCACAGACTCAGTATCGCAATATGCATCATATCAGCTGGTGGGAGAGTGCCATTGCAAATTTGGCATTGTGGAATGTTGATGCCAGCAGAGATTGGTGGAATCGCCTTCGTGGCGAGGCTACGGCAAGTCAAATCCTACTACTTGGATAAATATGGACTCAGCAATCCTGGGGGTAGTGGTCCAAAGCGACCTACGCGTATGGCGAGGCTGCCTGTCTGGCTACGGTTGGTGACCATGATGGCGCTGCAAAGTTGATGGACAAAGTAAATGGACTCAGGCAGCGGATTGCTGGTAAGAGTATACCTATCGAGGTACGACTCGAGGTTATGTTTTCCTGGATGTGTCTGCTCACTTCTTGTGTTTCAATACCGTATGGATGGATTCTATCGACAGAAATTTGCGGCTCGTAAGGCGCGCAAGTATCTAGCCCAGAAGAATCGGCTCGTCCTACCAGCGCTCGAACTTGCTTACGTATTTGCTGCCATTGCTCGTGCTCCCCGTCGAGTCATACTCGAAAGTATGATTCCTCATGTTCATCAAGCGCTCGAGGAACTCGGCGTGCTGGAGATGAATGATGTCAATGGAAACGCGAAGCCAAACGAAGAAAAGAATCACAAGGTGGCTAATTATAAACAGGCAAGGGGAGGGAAGGAGGGATATTGGGATGATATATGCTTGGCGCGATTCTTGGAAGGCGTTTGTTGGCGCTTCGTAGCCTACCCGGTACGTCCTCAATCGAGCGTCGACTAGATCCGCTTTGTAGCTACATGAAACTAATACATATTATCAGGATCCCGACGCCGAATTGGACGCGAACGAAAAGCTGTCCGTTTCCGTTGAGGAAGCTCGACGCAAAGCCGAGTCCGCGTTCGGAGAGGTGTTCGAAAATGGGACCAGAATAGAGCTAGACCACTACATTGTTTACTACGCCCGTAGGTCACTCTTTGTCACTCACGTTCTGGTTGGACTGATGCGTGTGTAGATTTCGAATATGGACGTCTACTCGCGCGTTCCGGAGACAAAGATGGTGCCAAGATCCACTTTGACATGGTATTGAGTGGGAAGCCACTTGAGGTCAACGCTGCTGGCCGGAAAGGCAAATATAGTCTCGAGGTAGGTTCTTTCGATTCGTTTTCGAACGGTCCCACTCATGTATGACACGACAGAACATTTTGAATGTTCGGACGCATGGTGCCGTAGATGCCTTGGAGCAGAACCGACCTCTGTGAACCGTGCCGTCATTCGTGCTTGGACACTTACTAGATCGTCTATTAACGGTACATACATATATATTGACCTGCTGATCTATTTACCCAGGACTGTTGTACTCTGACCTATTTTACCTAGATCTGGCAGCTGTTTTGCGTTTTGCAACTCTTGCTGTTAACTTCTTATACTGTAGTCGGTACTTCACGTTGAATTTTCGTGTACGATACCTCGTCCGGGACTTGGTGATGTTTGTGGTGCGTTGACGCGACATGTCACAAATCCATTTACGCGTGATGTCACGGTCGTGCGCTTCCTACCCCCTTAGCGATGGACGACCTCAACCCTCGCCCGCAGAAACGACAACGCACGGATCCCAGCGCAGAATTACTATTGCCACAGCCGCCATCGTCAGCGTCACCGCAATCTCACCCGACGCTCCGACCCCTACCTCCTGCCGTACTCCTTCTTTCACTCCCCGCACTGTTGGCACACCCACCCGGTCATGAATACTATCCGTTGTCTCTTTTCTTATCCATGAGAGCTCTCAGGACATGTCTTGAACTCAAAACACTCACCCCGGACTTGGAGTGTCGCGCCTGGACTGGACTTGCTGAGGTGGGACTCAGAGTAGTTAACAGCGGTTATACGACCAGTGGGGAGCACACTTGGGCACATGGAATCGAAGCAGAAGTAAGTCTTTTTCCAAATAATTCTACCTTGTGTTTATTTGTTCCCGAATACAAGGTCGGGAAAGCGATCGGAAAAGGGGTGAGTTATACCTCCTTCCCTCAAAAACGGACTTATAAATATTGTTTTTACAGTTACTCTTGGCACAAAAGGTGCGGGAGTCACGCATACAGCTTGGTCTTCCTGATCCATCTCTTTCAGCATCCATCTCTTCGTCCACTTCGCCACCACCTCTCGCTGCTCAATGCAGAGTTTGCATTTCAGAGCAACAATGCAAAATATGCACGTGCACTGTTGCGAAGGCTCATTGCGTCATTTATGTCCTCTGATCCCCCGTCCATCGTGTACACTGCCCACTTGGCTCTCATCGCGCACTTGACGTCGGTACCAGCCTCGGCCAATAACCCATTTAATTCTGCTTCTCCATCAGCCCCTGAACTGCAAGCTGCTCTCTCAACGATAACTACGTTGTCCGGTCTCGCTGCCCAAAATCGGCACTCGTCCATCGGAGACTTGGCTGCAGTGTTGCGCGTCAGAGCCTTGGTTGGCGCTGGTCTATGGGATTTGGTCGGCGATGCCCTTTCTGTTGCAGAAGAAGTCATGCAATTAAGTTTCGTCGTGGGGGAAGAGAAACCCGTGAAAAGTCGGGATGCCGAAAAAGCAAAACAGGACTCTGCGGTAGCCCTGATGAGATCATACTCGATAACGGCTCAGGACGTGCACAGTAGTGCTGCCTCCCAGTCTCAGTCTCAATCGAATGACAGCCCGAACCCGACCCCCTCTCCCGCGAAAGAGTCATCGTCTATCCCCAGTCCAAAAGGAAAAGATGCCCTTACACTTGCGCTCACTGCGCAGCTTCTCATTTTAGGGGTTGTATTTCATACACACATGGGTCGTGCGCGCGATGCTGATGCTCGACTTGCTGCCCTGCACGCTCTTATGGACGGTGGTGCGCCAGTGGGTGGTGCTAATTTTGATGGACTGGTGGAAGTACGCCTCGTACTCGTCGCGCCAGTCATTTTCACTTAGTTCACCATCAGATCCCCCTCCCTGGACAAGATTCCATTTTTCTACAGACAACTCACCCGCGGATCTTATTTCTACTGACATTTCTCGTCTCTGCTGTTGCTAAACGGGATCCGGTATCTCGCCGTCCCAAGAAACGGGTATTCGGCGAGTGTGGGTTGGTACAGTGTAGGGAAGCTCGTTCACACAAGGAAGGCTTTACTAGGATAAGTGGTAATTTTCGTTCCTTCTCCTAATTTCTACGAGACTCATCGCGTACGCTTGCTTATTCTTCTAGTTCCACTGTGGGCATCCTACAAGGATGTAAATGCTGTTGAGCAACAAGCCCTCAAAATCGAAGCAGATTTGCTATGCGAGCTCGTCACCGTGAGTTCGTTTCACTTTCATGAACTACGCTCGTCTTTATACCTTTATTCATAGGTGTCAATTCAAAGGAGTGACTTTAATTCGGCAAAGAGTGTAAGTTTCATCTTATTTCTGGCGTCGTGAAAGTTCGAAACATTTTTGTTAGCATCTCGCTACTCTGGTAGCGCATACTCGCACCTACGAGTTCTTCCCTGCATACGCTGCTCGGATTACGCTGCTTCATGCACATCTCGCGCACGCCTTGGGTGATACGGAACGCGCAGGTAAATGCTATAGTGTTGCTGCGGACCTCGATGGCGCTGGCCCCGTTGGGTCTAGTGTAGCGCCAGGGGGAGGGTTCATCGCCGCGGCAGCCCGTGCCGGCGAAGCCCTTCTCCGTATAGGACTTTCTGCTATCCAGTTACCCCCTCCTTCCTCCGTTACTCCTGCCGAACAAACCAACTTACAACTCGACCCATCCACTGTGTCTCTTGTCAAAGATGCCCTCACACGCTGTTCATCAGGGGCCTCAGCACCACTACCCGCTCTTGGGAATCTCATCTCGGCCGCGATGGCGCGTTCACACATCATTCGGTCCAAATCACTTTTGAAACACGCACTCGAGCTGCTTAGTGCCTCGGCAGACAACCATTTACGTGCATTGATATTGACGGTCGTTGGCGCACAATATATGTATACAGCCCCTAATCACGCGATGGAAGTCCTCGCTGTCTGTGAGACGCTCGGAGCTGGCATGGGTGCCAATGCAAAGAGGGTGCAAGAAGGACCCGAGCAAAACATGCCGTCTGAGGAAACGCGAAGCAAAGACGGCATCGGGAACGCGCCGTTGCGATTATGGGTCGGCGAACGCTTCCTCGGTATGTATTCCGTTACTGTCTCGAGCATAACGTGAACGTTTAAAACCCGTTTCCGCAGAACTATTCAAGCGCGCTGGCAAAGAGAATCGAGCCCGCAAACAAGAGGCGTTTAATGCGATCTATCAGGCTGCCGTGAACGACCTCGGAAAGCATCGCTCACGACTTTGGTGAATATACTTTCCATTCTCGAGCGATATGACTTGCTGGTCATCGTTGTGCATGTAGCCATAGCACTTTTGCACTTAGATCAATACGTATGAAATGTAATCGCGAGTGAGAGGTTAAGATCGGATGGTCCTCGATCTGACTCGAGCCGTCTGAGCTATCGATGCTCGATGGTACCCCATAGCTATTAGTCTGGAAGGCACGACGAGTGCGGCACTACATTCACATTGTCCACGAGTCACTGGCCATAGTGCAAATCGCAAACGCGAAACGGAATGAGTGCCCAACCGGTGTCTTGATTCTGCACTGAAGTGATCCTGTCCCCAAACGGCGAAACCAGAAAGCCGTCACATAGGCGACCACGCCCGGTCGATAAAAACGCATTCCAGACCACGTCAACATCAGCATTTTACAGTGCTCATGCAGCCCTCTTGATAATCTAGCTTCATGTCATTCGAAAATAGTTATTCGTAAACGGACTTGGCCACTTCAGGCGCAATCCAATCATTGACCGGCTACACCACAGTCCCGTAAACAGCGTTCCTGCTGCGATATGCACGGCCTCTTCGAGAAACTTCTGGTCACCCTTCGTCGTCTGATATGCGGAGAAAAAGGTAAGCTCACCACGTGGAGTGAAAGTGCGATGATGTCGAAGAGCCTCCAAGCGGTGTTTGTTAGCTCTGCTCTCTATCGGGCTTACTCAATCTTGGATTTCGTGACATGCGAAATGGACTCAGTCTGCCCCTCGCATCAGCTTAGGGACATTGCGGAAGAGGTCTCACTCTTAGGGAAGGATTTGTTTCGACGATCTCCTCGATGCGTTTCAGTCCACGCCCGGGAGTGGAGATAGGCCATCTAATGACGGTTGGCAGGCAACGAAGAAACGGAGGGTGTCGTAAGTTGTAGGAGGTTGTGATGGCGCAAGGATGCTGAGGGCGGGGACGTATGACGGGACGACAAAATCAAACATTTTACGTCCAACATTCAAATATTATGTGGCATAGAACCAAAAAATTTACGATCACTTTCCTGAGCCTGCTCGGGGGAGGATGACCATCAGAGGCCAGCTAAACTGTATCGCTTTGACTGAAAATCGCCTGCTCGAGGTCGCAAAGCTCCCCGAGGCTCTGAAACGGTGGGAAAGGACATGCCAAGGTTGTTCATCCGACAAGATTTTTAGGGGTGACTGTCAGGAGTCAACTGGACTACGTCGCCTCGACTGGAGATATTCACCGACAGAATTTTTATGGCATCATCATAGCAATTTCAAGCTTTCAAGCTCCCCCGGAAGTTCGGTCTCGCTGCGGCAGATTCAAATATAACCTCCCCCCAAAAAACCAAGTACTAACTTCAGATTTATACGCGCTGTTGCGTTTACAGTTATCCGACCTATTATGTGCTGTTCGAAGTTGTCAGGGCACAATTGGCCTGCGCATATATCCCTTGAAGTGTGAGTAATGGACACTCATCACCATTTACAGATGCTTGCTTGAGTTATCCCTACCTTTTTTACAAGGAGAATCGCCACAAAGGGATTGTGGGTTGATGAGTGCTTCCTCAGTACGTGTTTCCGAACGCTCGAAAACGATCGTGAAGTTGTGCGAGCTCCCAGAAACAAGCCAGATGCGTGTCGATGTAATATTAAGCTGTGACTAACGTAGCTGGAGAAAATTTGGTCCATAGCGAAATTGATACTCTTGATTAATTCACTGGTGATATTGAGTATTCATCTTAGTATGCATGCGAGGGTCATGGGTCGGTCATACCGCATTTCACTATACAATCGAGGGATAGAGTCATCAGATGAAATGCCATCAATCTTCGTGTTACCCGGAGTCATCTAACCGAAGCTCAACTAATCTCGACCCCGTCCACTTTAACTGTGATTCGAATGGGAAATGGTGAGATGCCCGTTGCATTGGTAATAAGTGGAACAGCTGTGCGACCCTTTTCAGATGAAGTATAGGTCAGCATAACTTGAAGGGCTTTGGTGAGGGTAGAAGCGAGGGCGGTGCTGAATTCATGACGATCTGAAATGCCATGGTAGCGAAGAGGATGTAAATGGGGTATTATAAGCACGAATATAGATAAGATGAATGCACGAATGTACATACCCCGATCCGATTTGGGTTGTCTTAGTTCTGCATTGACAATCCTATTGATGAGATCAGGAATGGATGACAGAGCCACAAACAAAGAGAGACCGACTTACCACTGTTCCCATGGCACGTCTTCTTCTCCAACATACACCTGGAACCATGACTTCTTGGGTTTCTTTTCAGAAAGGGTAACAAGAATCTGTGCACGGTATTCGTGAATAGAACGTGATGCTTATACGAGAGATTCACCTGTCCGCGTTTGTTCGTTCCACTTTCGATCCCTTTCCAAAACAAGTCTACTTTTTCGTTGACGAGTTGTTCCATTTCCGGATCCGCGACGCCGGGCTGTGTCATTCAGATGATCCGAAGTAAGATCGGCGCCTCCGAACCAGGACAGAGAGGAAAGTGTAGGATTATTTTTTCGAGGAAGAGTGGGATGTGGTAGCAAGAACCGAACGCCTACCATGGTCACGTCGAGGACATCAAATGTCTGAGGTTTTACTGCTCCAAAGAGACGATGGAAGAGGATTGCATGAAGGATTGCATGGAGAACTTCTTTAGCAGTTTGACGTTCGAGAATCTGAGCCGGCAACATAGATGAATCAAAATGCGAGAGATTAAGAAGGGCGGGTTGGATATCTGCATAGAACATACCACGTCGATGGACACGGTGGGGAAGGTAGTGTTCATATCGTGATGAGAGAGATCGCTTCGGTGTGAAGGTTACTGCGAGTCGTGTGAAGGCATCAGACGGACGTCCCGCTATGGCAGATATGGTATCAGATGCAAGTTGTCGCTGAAAGCAATAACCCAATCGGCGGAAGAAAGAAAAAGCGGGACTGAGGACTATAGGTGGCCAGCGAAGCTTGCTGGAGGAGAGTTGAGACATTCTCTACTTGCGCGGCAATTGCCGCACTGCCCCACTCGCTTTCGACCGTACAACTGAAAATGCTCGTGTTCAAGTATCCCGCAGCCATCAGCGATTTTCAGACCGGGAGGAGTATTCTCCCGCTCGTTGGGTATGTGGTATACTGTTTCAAACCATATGGTCCTAGTTCCTCGCTCTGTCACACGCTGTGCTGTTTCAGCTATTCGGTTCTACCTTCTTCCTGGTACGTCATGTCTGTATTCTCATCGTTGTTAAAGCTGAGATCGAAGTATCGAATTTGTTCGAGGTTCTTATCACTCTTCCTCGTCTTCTCCTAAGCGCCAGTGGCGCTCGAATTTTGGACCGTGTCTCGTCTGATGTCATATTACTTGGTCATTGCTGGTATCCATGTGCCTCACCAATAACCAATGATCTTACTCCTGAATCTGCGTTGCTACTGAATGGGGTACAAACACGCCCGTTGGACTTCTATTCCATTCTCAGGTCATCATTTGCGAAATGGTCTAGTGGGACTCCGCCACCCCCTTGAAATTATGTTCTCTTCTCT
This sequence comes from Solioccasus polychromus, assembly GCA_038090335.1. NCBI lineage: Eukaryota > Fungi > Basidiomycota > Agaricomycetes > Boletales > Boletaceae > Solioccasus > Solioccasus polychromus. Next base: position 33,682 of record JBBPMM010000282.1, read on the forward strand.
TTCCACACTCGCGTACTTGGCGTCAATTTTCTATTGCCTCGCTTTAGTCGTGCGACCCTGAATACAATGACACAAACCAATCATATCACTATTCGGATCACAGTTATCAGAGTTTAATCACCCCAATCCGGAGAAACCTACTATCCGAATTCTGGTACTGTTTATCTCCGTATCGACATATTTTGTGGCATGCTCCCTTACGCGCGATCATTCCGAGTTCATTCATAATGAGAGGACAGGGTTGAACTTTCATTTTGGTCGTCTTACCGTCACACCCCCGAGTCAAGCCTCACACTTCTATGGCTTTTTCGGCATCACGTACGATCCTCGTGGCCGCTACTACGATGCTCGACGTGGCGTCCGCAAACTCAACGAGCAGCAGCGAGAGCAGCGCGAATCTCCTCAATGACCGTCTCAATTTGATCGCAGCCACGACTGTCCTTGGAGTTGCCTATGGGATCATGACCACCATCTATCTCATGACCACATATTCTCTTCTCAAGAAGTTGTTCCAGCGCAATACGCGAATCGGATCACATCCACAGTTGCTTTTGAGGTCGCGGACAGAATGGCGCAAGACACTTTTCTATATTGTTTATTCGTCTGTCTTGTTCGTCCTGGCAACGTTGTACACTGCTGGAAACTCTCAGAATGCAGTCGTGGCCTACATTGACAATAGGTTGTACCCCGG
>JBBPMM010000283.1:3658-13752 GCA_038090335.1 Solioccasus polychromus
ACATGTACGCAACGCAACATAAACGGGTCTAGAACGCAGAAATAGTACACGCATGCACGCATGCACACATGGGCATCTAGATCAGTCAGCAGGACCAACGACGGCCGACGATTTTTTTTTTTTTTGCCTTTAACCTCTTTCAAACGCACACGCATGTTACGAACTGCACCCGGACCCGGTCGATGCCGACGCCTCTCGAATGGAAGGAGCCTGGGGAGGGACGTGCACCAAAGTCGTGTTCGCACCACCCCCTTTGTTCGTTCGTACCGTGACAATCGGGTCCTCGCTGATCTCCCATCAACACGCGTCCCGTGCCAAGCCCAAATCGAGGTCTAGGTCCCGACCGTCTTTTTTTTTATCATCATGACACGCCAGCCCTTTGGGCCCACGCCTCGGGCAAAATGTACGAGCGACCCTACAGGTGAAAAAAAAACGAACGAGCGATAGTTGATACCACCATTCTCGTACAAACGACGCGAGACGACGTCTGAAACTAGCGCCATGACATTCGTACGAGCGCTGCAAGGCACCATCGCCATGCCACATCAAACTCGATAAAGCATGCACGTACGCACGCCCATTTTCTTTCATCAGCGCCCTTTAACTTCAGGGACGTCAGAGACATGGACAACGCGTCATCCAAGCCCGGTTACCGGCAGGCTGGCGTGCGTGGAGCCCGAGAGCGTGAGAGCGTGAGATTCCGTACGTAACATACATGCCCGAAAACGTCCGAACGTGGATCATCATTTCGATCCAAAAAAAACCCAGCCTTTCAGGGGAGACTGCCGTCAACAATAATATATCGCATCATCTCCATCCATATCTTCGTCATCGTCGTCCTTTCATTTTTTTTTTATACTTCTGTCCAGCAGACAGATACGTAGCCACTTGTCGTCATAGCACACGCGCGCGCGCGTCGTAGAGGTTCCAGAACCGGCCCGAGTGACGCTGTACCTTGTTCGTGGAATGAACCACGTCAAAACGCCCCCGCGTTCCTGCCTGCCGCCCAACCCACCCCTTGTCGACGAAAAAAAAAAAAAAAAAAAAAAAAACAAGGACGTGCGAACGACGGGCATCGTGTCGTCCTGAACACGTTCTCCTCCATATCCGAGTCCCAATCGCCTCACCTTTACCTCCGAGTTCCCCCTACCCCCCCTCCCCTTGCCACACACGCACGCCATGCACTGCACAGGATCATCCATTCAACCCCATCCCCGATCGATAACCGACATCGATTTCAATTACTACAGTAGGTACACCCCCTTCTCCCGTCGATCGTCTCTGAAACAATCACAACGCCACGCCACGCTCATCACGCCATCGTACGATACGCTAGGACCCCATTGTTCCGAACACGCATTCTAATCCCCGCCCACACAAACAACACACACACAAAACCAAAATGAAACCGATGCCCTCTCAAACGCCCCACCCAATCACGATAAGCACCTGTCAACCGCGAAGACGGACGGTCCATTCCGCCCGTCGTCCCTTCTGCCCTCGTAGGCCGAGGTGATAGGGGCTTTTTTACCTATAGATCGATGGGGTTTCAAAACCGATGATGCACGCGTCGCACTGACAGCGGGCCTCCTTTCCCTCTTTCAAAAAAAAAATAAAATAAAATGTGATCGACATTATCAACAATCGAATAGATAGATTCCTCCAAAAAAAAAAAGTCTCTATCCGAAAGAAAAAAAGTCCATTAACGCTACGTATGTACTTTCTAGCGGGGAGTATCCTACACCAAAAAAAATATAATAGTATCGATCCTGCGCGCGCGAAACTCGCGTAACATATCATGACCGAGTCCAGTTCAAAAAAAGAGAGGGAAGGGGAGAGAGCGTGAATCAATACGAAAAAATCATCAACCACGGATTCAACACGATCTGTCCTCGTCGTCAGTACGCCCTCAAAAAAAGCGCGCGCGCGCGCAAAAAAGACTCACCGGAAACAAGACGTGCAACCCCGCGACCAACGCCAACGGGAATATCACGGCCCAATACGTCCCCGGTATCATCCACCCGGCCCCGACCATGTCCAAACTGAACACGATCATCGCCGCGAAACATGCCCCCGAAACCGCGAACGCGAACCAAAACCGTCTCAGGATCCGCGGGACCTCGATGAAGAAATTGGATCGCTCGACTTCCTTCTTGGTTGCGCCCCACGTGATGTTGTACGAAAACATGTGTGCAAGGAGGGCGACGGACAGATGGATGCTGAGACCGCCAAAGAAGAAGAAGCTGCGTCGCGCCCAGGGTGAGACATGCTACCAACAGGAAGAGAGAGGGAGGGACGGGGACGTACAAGAACAAGATCCACTTGGCCGTCTCAGCGACCGAATCGATCAAATTCCGCTGTCCCAGCCGATACTCGAGCATGATGTACCCTACGTTCCCAGCGCCCGGAAACACGGCGACGATGGCCAAAAAGACCTCGAAGCTGTGGAGATAGTAGCCGTCGGTCAAGACCCCAAACCCGAGAAGGAAATAGTTGAGGATCGAGAGCAGGGCCGACGCGGCAATGCCATCTGTTCCCCCAGATCAGTAAATATCCCCAAACGCGACGGCGAGCTTACAGTATGAAAACATGTCTGTAACCCCCATCGTCGTCAGTTTCTCTGCACGAATAGAGCAAGTAACCAACGTACATGCCATCATGCTCAGTTTATAGTGCACCGGCGCGTCCGACCACACAAAGACGCGCAACTGCTTGTTGATGGGTCCCAACCGCCACCAGTGAATGATCGGATTGAAGATGAGCTCGCTGCATCCTGCCCACCAAGTCAACCCCTCGTCGACAGCAGAGAAAAAAAAAGACGCACCATACGAGTACTTTTGCCATCGATTCAACTCGTCGTCCACCGTGAGCGATACGCCCTCTTTAAATCCGCCGTCGGAATACGTCGCCCATCGAATAATGTAGCGTTTCAACTGAACAAGACGTGAGACACCGCGCGTTCCTCTCTCGAAAAATATCCCGCACCTGAAGTCTCAACGCCATGTCGAAATCCTCGGACACGTTCGATTCGGACCAAATCTTCATCTTGCCGTCCGCCGGATCCTCAAACGCCGCGTCCTGCAACGCAGACCACCTCAAAAACGCATTGTGACCCACGAACGGGGCGACTTCGCCGTTGGCGCAACCCAACGATATACACTTGTTGATCCGCCGGGTAAAGTGCGTAATGCCGTTTTCGAAATAGTGGTGCGCGACCTGCATGACGTCTATTCCCCGGTCAGCCGTTCTCGTCCCCCTGCTGCCCACGGCCAGTATGAAAACTTACCCGACTCGTGTTGAATGATCGCCACTTCGGGGCTCTCTGCAAGCTCCCTCGCCGCGTCCCGCAGACAATCTTCGGGCACGACCGTATCCGCATCCACCAACAACACCACCTCCCCGATCCGGATCGACCGCCCGTTGCACGCCCACGGCCGAAAGCGCTCCCCGCTCTCCACGTACTCTTGTTCGCACGCCATCTGCAGCGCCCGGTCCTCGAGCGGCCCTTCGTCCAAGTCGTCCAATTCGCCCCGGTCTTCCAGCTCTTGCAACGTCTTGAGGTGTCGCTCCAGCTTGAGACTGAGCGCGAGCCCATAGTTGAGGTTGGACGCCTTCTTGAAGCGACCCGCCCGCTTGAACCCGTCCGGCGCCGAATCGTGCGGGGGACGCGCGACCCAGCCGATGTTGTGATCTGCGTAAAACGCGATGCGCGCTTCACGGTCTTTTTCGGGGATGATCTGGAGGCCGTCGTCGTGGATAAAGATGGCAGAGGACCCGCCCTGTCGAGCGTACGTCTGCATCGCCTTTTTGAGATGAAAGACCGAGGGTGCGCTAACGAGGAGACGTTTTTCTTTAGAAATGTGCATCGAACGAGGAGAGGGGTACAAACATGGTTTGATCCAAGCTTTCCTTGTAGACGGGCATCTGGATCGTGACGTGCGGCAGATTCGCGTCCACTTCCTTGTTGGGTTCGGGTTTGGTCGCCGAATAGTAGCGCGAGTTGTCATAGTATTGCGACACGGGTCCGATCCTGTGCAAAATCAGATCTCGTTCGGACGTGACGGCAGCGGCGACACGTACATCATGGCCACGTCGGCGACGATCTGGTTGCAGAAAAACTAGATGGAACGGTGAGCATCGCCCTGGCGCGCACACTAGAAACGCGCACGCACGAGCGAGATGCAAAACGTAAACGGAGCCGTGGCCAACAATGCGAATCGCGTCCAATTCCCGTCCAACATGGACTCCGTCAGGAGCATGGTCGCGCCACTCCCGATAAAGACTGTCGACCAATGAGTCCACGACGCCACCACGACCGGAACCCGACACTCACACAGGGCCAAGGCACACCCCAAGCCATTGTACACTGGCGCTATGAGCCGCGTCTGACGCCGCTTCCCGGCCGCGTGTTCCAGGTCCTTGGCATGCTCGGCCCGGGTGGACCGCCAGCTGAAAAACTTCCATAATGACTTGCTCACGGTGTTCGGATCGCGGTCCGGTGGCTGTCCCTTTTCGAGAGGCACCGCCGACACTTGCTTTGATTTTTCGGCCAGATCGTCGTCGGACGTGTCCATCGAGGACGACATGACGGACGGTGCGGCCGAGATTGTGCCCCGAACGCGCCAGACGAGCTTGATGAGCCGTGCTTCGAAATCGCGGCAGAGGGGGATCATGCCGTCCAGGTCGTCGGACCACAAGACGAGCACGCGCTCGTCGCGCTATAATTGGACGAAAACAAGTCAGATGAAAGGGGAAGGTCTGGAACGCGGCGGGCGACGCACAATGAACGCGCCACATTGTTCTTTTTCTGCGGTGGGCAACGAGGACATGGAGTCTAGAATCTGGATGCGGGTATTGTGATCGACGTAGATGGCGGTCGCATCTTCGGATCTGCTCTATAGGTGTGAGCATAGCAATGACGACGGAGGGTGGGCACATACACGGTTGCCAGAGCTGCATGGACGGCAGCGCTGCGCACCTTGACGGCGACGACGGGATTGAGGGTGCGGATCGCGGCCTCGAAGGGGGCGAGGTAGGGATTCTCGTAGGGGAAGACGCGGAACTGGCCGGGTTCTACGCGTATGCATACCCCGGCAGAGATGTTTTCCTCCGAGGGCTTGAACCACGCATCGCCTTGCGTCTAGAACAAGGGTGAGCGAGGAAAGGGGAGAAAAGGGAGGACGTACCCGCTTGAAGATGTGATGGAGCAGGGCGTCGTAGGCGTCATAGTCCATGGCCATGGTGAGGCGGGGGTAGAGACATGTGCTGGCAAGGGCGGAGGTATAAGTAATAGAGGGAGATTATCCGGCAAGGAAGGAGAGGATGTAGAAAAGACCCGATCCAGGAGGTGTACGAATGCGATGCGAGCTTCTGATGTTAATTGCGATAAGACGGTCAGAGATGCGACGGGAACTCGTGTCGAGTTCCGATATCGAGGTTCGGAACAAACATACATGGACGATGAGATCTGCGTGAAGGGAATCACGACTTCCTAGCCGGCTCGTGAGAGGGTCTAAAGAAAAAAAAAAAGTACCTGATCAACGATATTTTTGATACACCTTGGTTGTCGGACAAGCGGCGAGTACCTTTGCCCAGGCTGGGCTATGCGAGACCATGCGATTGCAGGCCACCCGAGGCGTTTCAACCGAGTTGCCCACGAAAAAAGGGAAATGCAAATGAACGAGGAACATGATGGGCTGTGTCGACGCCAAGGCAGAATCAGCACGAATGTTTTACTTGCCTATCGGGCGAGTTGGGTGGTGTTTTTCGTGCACAAGATGCCACCGGCGGCACCACGTTCGGTGCAACTCGGAATTGGTGAGCCGGTAGTCAAGGTTCGAAGTTTCATTGCCTGCTATGCTTGGGAATGGAAGGTTGGAGTACGGACTGATTGATTCGCGAGAATTCGACTCCTATTGTACTACGATACGCTACTGGACATGCCTGTTTGGACGAGCGGAAAAGGCAGAATGGAACTCGAGGTGCAATCTTTCCACCCCTGGCATGGACGACCTTGTTTAGAATTCGCCGATCGATTTCCCACTGGTGGTCTACTCGACAGGCACCACCGCGGGGCGGCCTTGTCTCTTTTTGGCATCGTCTAATTTTGGGATGGGTCCGTACAGCAAGGAATGCGACGCCTGCCAATCTCCGATGTATCATATTATAACATGCCCACTCGCGACTCGATCACTCGCCCACAATCGACATGTCTGCCAGCGGTAGTGGTAGTGTCAAGTTCCCCCCCGAGTCCTCGACCTCCTTCTTCATCCCAAACAGCAGCTCCCGTCCGTCCACCGCCGGCACCCCGCCCCCCACCGCAGAGATACCCCGCGTCCCGTCCTACTATGGCACGCGTCCCAGCCGCAACTCGTCTGGCATCCGCATCCGCGAGGCACTCGCCGCCCCGCCCTCGCGTCCCCTCACCTCCCACTCCACCATCCCCTCCTTCACCCAGAAAAAGACCACCCGCATGCGCTCCACCCTCCTCGACGACCCCAGCACCATCGAAAAGCCCTGGATCAAGAACAAGGATCCCTATGCCCGCATCGCCTACTTTGTCACCTATGGCGTCGCCTTTCTCGGCATCGTCGCCTCCGCCATTCGCTGCTATTTTGGCTACAAGAGCGTCCCCATGATCAACGGCAACCTCTGTCTCGTCCTCGACGAAGAGTTCAACACCGACACCGACACCGTCTTTGGCTCGAGCGGCAATTGGTTCCGCGAGATCGAGCTAGGCGGTTTTGGGTACGTCGATCCCGCCGCGCCTCTTCATTACAGTAAATGACGCGGCGCTAGCAACGGCGAATTTGAAATGACCACCGACGCCACAAACAACTCGTACGTCCAAAACGGCTACCTCTACATCACCCCCACCTTGACCTCGGACGCCATCGGCATGAGCAACGTCCTCAACGGGTACACCTACAACCTCACCGACTGCACCTACAACCTCACGAACCCGGAGGCGTTGCCCGGCGGTAGCAACAGCTCCTCGGCCGATCTGTCTGGCTATTACCAGGCGTGTGGTGCCGTAAGCAACACCACCACAGGCACCGTCATCAACCCTGTCCAAAGCGCGCGCATCAGCACCAGGAACAGCGCCAGCATACGCTACGGCCGCGTCGAAGTCCGTGCCAAACTCCCAAGAGGGTAAGCGCTACCCACCTCTCTCCATCCCTGTCCTCACCCCCCTTTTGCAGCGACTGGGTAAGGCGCATACACGCCCGTCGACACCGCGCTGACCCTGTCCACAGCTCTGGCCCGCCATCTGGATGCTCCCCGTCAACAACACCTACGGACCGTGGCCTCTGAGCGGTGAAATCGACATTATGGAATCCCGTGGAAACGCCCCTTCATATCCCAACCAGTGAGTGTCCCAAAAAAACCTTGTTTTCGGCGCTCACTCCCTGCCGTCAGAGGAATAGACTATGTCCGAGGCACCCTCAACTGGGGCCCGCTCTCCTTCCTCAACGCGTTTTACAAGACCTTTGGGTGGTGGACCCAGCGCAGGACCGACTATGGCCAGGCGTTTCACACCTATGTCCTCGAATGGACCTCGAGCTTCTTGTACGTTCCCCTCTCCCAGACAGAGCTCGTCCTCACCAAGCGTCTAGGCGCATCTACGTCGACTCGCGACTCAATTTTATGCTCGAGCTGCCGTTCAACGAGCCCTTTTTCAGCCGCGGTGATTTCCCCGCCGTCGTCGAAAACGGCTCGACGCCGATCGTGCTCGAGAATCCGTGGGTCAATGGGACGAACGCGACTCCGTTTGACCAACGTGCGCCCTCTTTCTCTTTCTGCCTTTGAAGTCGACTGACGACGCTGCATACACAGCGTTTTACCTCATTCTAGATCTCGCCGTCGGAGGTACCAATGGGTGGTTCCCCGACAACGTCGGCAACAAGCCCTGGTTGGACGGTTCGAATACCGCCATGAGGGATTTTGCGCTGGCACAGGACCAGTGGTACGAGACCTGGGGATCCGACGGGGAGAGTGCGTCGTTTATGATGTAAGTCGCGTCTTTCTTTCTTGTTTGTGGACGGGGGTGCTGAGGGAGGATCTAGCGACTATGTCAAGATGTGGCAATTGTGTTGAGTGTGATGTGATTGGACGTTGCTCAATGTCTTTTTTTGTTTGTTTGTTTGTTTGTTTTTGGTATGTACATGACATGAATTAATCGAGGGATATTTGCGCGGCTCGTTTCGGTCCCGGGCGGAGGACGGAGCCGGATGTGGCCCTCCCACGCTAAGGGGGGGTCTGACGTGGTACTGGCCCTCGAATTCGGCTCGCCCAGGGTAGGCTTGAAAATGTGCAGCATGACTTTGGACGACACGAAAAAAATTGACTCGCATCTATCTGGAATCACGTCACACTGGCATTGGGTGCGACGACGAGCGAGCACGAGCTTTTCTCGCCCAAACTCTCGACGACGCTGGCCCGCCACAACCGGCTTGCATTCGATCGGCATGGCGACCGATCGCGCGCGTTTCGTTTTCCCCATAGTGGGCCAGACACCAGGAATCCGGCGCACGCGGTTGCCGACGCGTGTTCAGCGTCGTTGGTCGAAAACAAAGATCGGATGTGATCTACTGTCGTCTTGGCGATGTCCCCTCCCGATCGAGGTCGACGCCGAACGTGTTTCAAAGGCTTGGCGACAAGCGTCGTTGCGGTCGTCCCGCTTTCTCACCAGACGACGAGGAATGGCATCGACTCCCCATTGGTGCCGTGTATCACGAGGTCGACCTACGCTCGAACCGGTAGCTTTGTACCCGGCGTTCGAGGTTGGTGGCGGTTTCGTACGGACGTGCGCGCGCGCGTTGGCATTCATTCGTTCCCCAGTCGCGTTCTGGGCTCTGCCCTGATGCGACAGGGTGCGCCCCGAGTTTTGCAGCGCGAGGTAAACGTCCCCGTTCTTGGCTTTCTCCCTCCCCGAAATCCGGGAATCTGGCATTCGTCGATCGACGTCTGGGGGTGATGGAATCCGTCTCCCGTTTTCGTCGGAATGTTTCATTGGATGACCACCAGACGCGTTTTTGATGGCTGCTTGGCAACGAGTCCTATGTCGTCTCGCTTTTTTGAATCCGAGAAACGGAACCCGGGACACGTGGACGAGGATATCGACGCCGAACCTAGGTTCGTACTGGCGAGTCGCGATCGCGGATGGCTAGGGTCGTTTTTTTTTTGTGTCCGAGTCTGGCGCTCTGACGTGGTGTGCATTCTGTGCTGCTCGCTTCCGGGATGTATGGATATGTTAGAGGACTCGACGACCATATGGGCGGTACGCGTCGCTCGGTTCGTCGTGATCTGGCAGGGTGATCTGCGGCTTGATGGCGATGCTACAAGTTAGAGACCGACGTCTCCGAGGCGTCTCAATCTCGCGTGGATCGTGTGAGTATCGTTGATGCATGTACTTGCTCGGTGTGTCTCTATGCAAGACTACGTCCGGAGCTTCCTGTGACGCTCGTCCGAGTCGTTTTTTCAGGTGGCTTCTTGCGTCGCCTTCCTCAAGTACGGACGGCGAGTTTACTCTCTTTTTTTTTGCTCTGTACCTATGCAAGACTGAATTCGCGACGACCTTTGTCGACATTGTTGAATATGACAGAAAGATGGACTGTCAAGTACCCCTGGACTGCTCACATTTTTGTTCCCTCCCCCCTCCCCCCCGAGGATCAGATAAGACGATGATGAAACATTCTCAAATGTGTATCTACCCTGGTATGTGTGCCCAGACACTCGCACGTTTTCGTTCACTATAGTCTCTTCTGTATCACTTGATGGATGGTATCTCGTCCTCACCGTACCATGTTGCACTGCCTTTCAGTCGTCAGAGATGTGAACGGGCTATCATCGAGTCGAGCATCATACATCGCGTCCACGTCATGATGCAGAAGATCGGGTCAGGAATTGCTTACGGGCCATCCGGAGATCGAATCTTGGAGAGGTCGGGTCGTGCGTGCGTGCGTACTGGAGCGTTTGAATTCATTTTATTCCCCCCCCCCCCCCCCCCCCCCCCCCCCCTCCCCCTTACCCCCGTACCGACTCCCCGTCCCCCCGGCAGGGCACTGTGGGCCCCCCCCCCCCCCCCCAAAAGA
>JBBPMM010000283.1:13762-34368 GCA_038090335.1 Solioccasus polychromus
CCTCCCCCTCCCACCTCTATCCATCGTACCGAGTTACGTACTCCGAGTCACGATGCAAGGCAATGTGTGACACCCCGCCCCACCCGAAAATGAAATGCAAGCACGGGCCCCGATCGTTTCGCGTCGGTCACCATCTCGTCGATCCGCGGAACCTATACAATGGAGCTCGTCCACCGTGGTCCGGGGATGTGGTGCCGTTTTCTTTTTTTTACCGACCATCCGCGGATGGCTGCGACGTCGTTCAAACGGGGGATCAAATACGCGATGATGGCGACATCCCATTGCCCCCACGTCTGGGGATCCTGGTCTACGGCTCCACGGCGCTTGGTGCGTTACGTCTCGAGACGAAATCTGCTCCCGAGCGGTCTCTCGAAAACATGGATTCGTGTTTTGTTTTGGTGTAGATCCTCGCTCGGGCATCCTGGACCGTAACTTTTTTTTTTCCCTCTCCCCCTCGTTTCGACATCGGATCGTTTCGATATGGCTTTCGCCAGAGGTCTTGAACTGCTCTTTGAACTCTGAGTTTGTTGACCGACTTCCAGGAGTCAGAAGAGAGAGGGGGCGGTGATCCCTCTCCGGCGTACACCGGGCAACCTCATGGCAATATCTCGGGCGTCCGAAACCGAAAGATGATACCAAGGTTCGAACGGGTCGACGCAGTCCTTCAAACCCGTTCAAACACGAGCATTCGCGAGTTTTCTTTTTTTCCACTTGTCCAAGTCAAGGCCAAATTACTCGGCTCGCTGGGCGCGCGGGGGTAAACCTGTTCGTCGTTTGAACGGGATCAACGCACAGCAGAAAAAGAAAAGGAAGCTGCCTTTCTCGGGAATCTGGCGCCGCGTTTTACCCACGTTGGATACGTCTCGCCGACGCGGAACCATGTGGTACCACGGCGCATATACGCCCGAAGCACCCTTGATTTCCATTTCCATTAAATAGCGCTCACCGATCCCATTGGTGTCTCGGGCAAAGGCAAACGATTCGTCGAAGCTGTCGCACTTGCGTCGTTGTCGCTGTGTGCCACTTTTTGGGCCGGATCACGACTCGGAGCGTCAAGATGGGCATGTACTGTAGCATCCCCAAATGTCGTGTGGCACAAGAGTGGCTTGTCCGATGAAGACGGGCTCGTCATGCCCGGGTGCAAGGCACCATGGGGACAATGAATATGACGTCAAGTCATCCATGCCATCTCGATCGTGGTCTATCCTCGTCAACGTTGCCTGCTTCGCGTCGCCATTTCGGATTATAAATGTATATTACACGGCGTCTTCCCCTAGTGGCTCCCTGCTCTAATTACTTCAGTTGGGCGATCGACAAAGCTAATGTAAATATGTATAAAAAAAACGTCGACGTCGAGCGGAATACCGTAGACTTGGAGAAACGAAAAAAAGACGCTCCAGCTCGGACGACCTGAAACTCGATCATGAAGAGACATGTACACTCAAGAAAGTAAGAAGCGACGGCAATGCCAACGTCGATCGTTCGTTTTTCATTTCCCCCCTCTGGTGAACGGACTTCAAAGCAGTGTCGGCACTATGCCAGCCGTAATGCGGGTGCTCAGCTCGAACCCTCTGCTGCTCTCGTCGCTCTCGTTCGTCTCTTGACTGCATCGCGCACACAAACGTCAGTCGCCACGCACAGACGTCCCCGACCTATCATCGCGCTCACCTCTCTTGTGGTTGGCGGAAACCAAGGAGCGACCTCACGGCACGACACGAAGCGATCGTGCTAGGGACAATGGGGGCGAGTCATCAGCGATTCGTCGTCCGCGCTCGCATTCGAAAAAAAAACGTGGGAAATACCTGGCCGTCATTGCTACATGGCGTGTTCGTCAATTCACGTCGCTACCAGACGTCGTCGCCGTGACAGACTCACCAAACAGACCGATGATGGTCAGTAAAGCTGATGTATGTATGAGCGAGGGCATACTCCAACGATGAAAACGGAAGGGAACGTCTTACGGTTGACACCGAGAAATGCAAAGACCTGGAACGTGGGTCGTCTGAGCATCGGGGGTGTCGAAAACGTGAGAGGGGGAAGGGGCTCACCGTCGGGGGAATATACGTGACGACGATCACAGCAAAGTACAAGATTCCTTGCTGTCGCAACAGCTTTATTAGAGGCGATTTGCTCGTCCGATTTCTCGAGAGGCCCACGATGGACAAGACGAGGACGATGGAATCGTAGCACAGGGCTTTCACGCGGTCAAACACAACTTCTCTGAACGCAACATGTGTCGACTTACAGTAGACGAACACGGTGGCGTTTACGGACGCGTGCACAATCCTAATGGTACAACCTCCGCCCTCTGGCCAAGGTTGAAGATTCGCAACGTCTAACGAGATGACGAAAAGGGGGTTCGGTCAGCGGGAACGAAGACCACAAGTCGAATGCGCACCCAACGCAAGCGTGATCCAGTGCCCGAGTGCGAACGTCGTTAGCAGGAGATGAACCAAGCGCGAGTCCTTCCAGATAACCCACCTACGTGTTATTCGTGAGATGTAAATACTAACATGTCCTGGCACTAAACTCACGTGCGAATGAGAAGGTTCAGTGAACAACACCCGAGAGCGATATCGCCCATCATCTAGGATGCAACAAACAAGTTATCGACTTGAATAGTGACGAAATGGTTCGTCCCGCCTACCGCCGTAGATAAGGCGCCAGCTGTCAAAGAGATAAGATAAATGGGAAAAGAGTAATAATCAAGGAGAACTGACGTAGACAATTGAAGGAAATCGAGGGTGGATCCGCCCTGATTGCACTTGAGGGAGGTGTATGAGTTACGCCTTCAGTTCACGGTGTCCGAATACTTACAGTAGGAGAAGGAAAATGAGCAGACATAGTCGCCCAGCGATGTAAGGGACCTCCGTAGAGCGTCGTCTTCAAGTTCTTCAACTCGGAAAAATGCGACTACTCACCAGCGCCCACCGAAAGGGTAGACGTCCTCGAATGACGGCGTATTCCAAACCGAAAGATTGAAAGTACTCCCACCTAGTCGTCGTCAGTTCGAGACCGCGCTCCTCTTAAACGGAAAGCTGAACATACCCATAAACACCTAACAAGAGATACGTGATATTCATTGTGATAACTTCGAGGCGAGCGTGCAAGCCATTCCAATCGACCATCTTTGCGGCTCGAGGTTGCAGTTAATCAGCAAAGGATTGGAAAAACGCCTGGAGGGAGGGCCAATAGCGGAGGAGCCACGGGACCGGGAAGTTAGCCCACAATGTCCATCTAAGTACCTACCTGCTACTCCCTCTCTCGCACCCTCGAACCAGCATGCAGTGTGACGGAAGCAGAGCAAGATTCTCACACACCATTCAGGGCGACTAATTGTTCATCCGGTAGCGTCGGCTAGCGTTCATACACCCTGATCTCACCCAGAACGCATGTCCGTAATAGGAAACCCCCAGTTGTAAGCCTGTTGAGATTTGTCAGACAAATTTGCGCCAAGCGTGCCGACGACGACTTAAAGAACGTCCGGTAGTGGGCCTGAATAAGCGTAAACACGTTGGTGTAATCCAGGCTTGAGTGATGGTTAACCCTGACATCTGGAAAGGAAAGGTATACGAGCATGCTGGATCGACTCTACCCAGGTATGTATGCAAGACTCGGATGATGCTATTCGGGTACATCATGTTTCTGAACATTGAGACACGCGTTGTATCAATGTAGGCCATGTTAATTAGTCTTGGAACTCTAAACTAAAAATTGGGAAGAAAAGGGTTTGACCTTGACAAGGCAGTACAGCTGTAGCCAAGTGGTCAACGCGAATGCACCAGCCCCGCCAGCGCAAAAGGTGCAGTCACGTAGAATGACCCACCCTCTGACTTGTTCAATCGCTGAACGCAATGATTCATTCCTGTTCGGAGTCGAAATCAAAGTTCAACCCTTGCCAATGAAGAAGTGCATGACACATTATTCGCACAATGTGACAGCAGTTGAGATGGCGCAAAGACACAGACCAGGGTCAGAAGCAGCTGGACATGTAAGTGGTTGCGTTTGTAGAGACGTTTTCTTCACGTTATCACTTCGAGTCCTTGCTCGGTTTGAAGACTTTTGACGGAGTTAGAGGACGAAGGTGACGAATAGTAAAAAAAAAAAAAACAGGGTTGTCTAGACTTGCTGATGCAAGAAACAAATAGCATTTCAACAAAGCTGCGGATTCAGGGTGTGCGACCTAGTGGCGCAATCGTCAGGACGCCGCATCACCCCTTGATGTCTTGACATCGTTACAATTCAACCCTTTCCTACGGCATGACAAAATTGTACTAAGTAACATGTTAGAAGACTGGTGGGGCCGCACGTGTTCTCAACGCAGGCACGAACCTTGAAGCTTGATTCTCACACGTGCGAGCGTCCCCCAATGACAGTGCTCAAATCCTACATGATCCGTGGTAGGTTGCCAAGCGATAGCGTCATATACCGTCTTGGACAGACTACAGCCGGAGAGGGAAAAATTTATGCATAAATGGTTATATACTTACTGGTGAACGTGTCCTTGTCAATCAAAAACGACGAACAACATCGGCATCATTGCCTTGTATTCCTCAGTGCGTGCGAGGTGAGGCGGAATCGATGGGTAAAGAGATCAGACACGAGAAACCAACGAAAAAAGGTTTGCCGGTAGAAGTTTGCGGTGGCCGACATAATTCTTGAAAGCCATCTTTTCCCTGTGTAAGTATACATGCACTGGCACTCCAGACGAACTTCCATGAAATTGTGTGATGCTTCGTAAGACAGCTCGAGACCGTCACGGGCGCCGCCTTATTGGTACGTACCTTTAACAATAAAAGCCATCTCATCGGACCGGGAACAAAAGTTACTCCGGTGTTGAGGTAAAGACTGGGATGAATTGGCAGTCTAGTGATTCGCGCGAATGGGACGGGGTTCCTTTTCATCTGGGAACTTGAGCGGGTCAGCAAAACAGGTTAACAGCTCTGCATACCGACCACCTTCCTTTACGGAAATGGTAAGCACCAATATACCCGCTGATTCGCCATAACACGCGTTCTAATCTTCCCTTCCATTGTCCGTAGTTATCGGAGAAAAGGAGATCCCACAGTTATCCCCATTCGACTTCTTTTGCTTTCATATATCAAAGTGATCAGATCTGGAGTCACTGTAGTTAGTTTGTGGCGTTGGATTCGCCCTGAATTCAATATCGGGTTGAATAAGAAAGGTGAACCGAAAAGTGTTGACGAAGGATCACATTAGCTGTGTACCACGTAATACCCCCTAGGACACGACAGAACGCTTTCCGGGTTTCTAATACGCGGAGATTGAACCGGATATAAAATGAGCAAAACTCCGATGCTGGTCCATCCGACTGCCTGAAGCGTTAACCTTCAGTGCAGATTTGCTTGATAGCGTCTGGTTTCGGGTTGGTGGAGCGAGGTGGATGCTCACGAGATTGAGCGCCGCTGCCTGACTCGCTCTTTTTCGAGGTGCTCTGTGACTGAATCCATCCTTGCGGTATCTGATCCGTTACAGGGGATTCAAGGGCTGATATAGGCTGCCGTGTGGCGTCATATTCCTGAATCTTCTGTACCAGCTTCTCTTACGAGGAGTTGCTACTATGCAGTCCTACCAGACGGTAGTGTGAAACCATGACGCGCACAACTTGCAAATTTTCTCATTCGTATTCCTTCGCAATTTTACTGCAATGAAAATTTATGATGTGTTCAGTGCTCGCCACGCAGTCTGGTCTTCCGAACATTGTTTTTAGAATTTTAGTAATTATGTAGTTGTAGTAAAAACTAATACGGAAATATTTTCCCATACTGAGTTAATTTGAGCCAAATTTTAGTAACCTGGACTTCATCATGATACAGACACTCGCCCGAGGGCTGCCCAACTACTCATGGCATTGGGCACTCCGTTCATGTCATCTGTCGACATGTTCGGGACGTTTTCCTGCTATTTCCTTGGGTCGGCGGGCTGCATCGACTAGTGCGCGTGCTCTAGAGCACGCGGATGTACCAGAGTATCCCAAGTATGAACTTTCCGAGGCAGATCTTACGCGTATCAATTTCCAGAGGAACATTGGTGTTTCCGCACATATTGACTCTGGCAAGACCACGCTCACGGAACGTATACTCTTTTACACAGGCCGAATTCGCGAGATTCACGAGGTTCGTGCTGTCTCATGGCAACAAGCTCTCGAAAACCTATTTATACAACGTCTACAGGTTCGTGGCCGGGATGCTGTTGGTGCCAAGATGGATAGTATGGAACTGGAACGTGAAAAAGGCATTACCATCCAGAGTGCTGCTACATTTTGCGACTGGGAAGCATTATCCCCCACGACTGGCGAGAAGAAAAAGTATGCCGTCAATATCATAGATACCCCTGGTCGGTACTTCTTTTTGGGATAGCGCGTTTGGTCTCACTTGAGAAATGGCGCAGGACACGTCGACTTTACTATAGAGGTCGAGCGCGCCTTGCGTGTGCTTGATGGTGCCATCTTGGTCTTGTGTGCTGTTTCTGGAGTACAGAGTCAGACTACTACGGTCGATCGTCAAATGCGCCGATATAGCGTACCTCGGATATCCTTCATCAACAAAATGGATAGGTGCGATTGGGCGCATGGGCGTGGTATTGAATTACTGAGCCATATCTTTTAGACCTGGGGCAAATCCTTGGAGAGTTATCGAACAAATTCGGACTAAGCTTAAGATTGCCGCTGCGGCAGTTCAGGTTCCTATCGGTGCCGAAGATGAGCTCAAGGGTGTCGTAGATTTAGTTCGTTGGAAAGCAATTTACAATGAAGGCGAGAAAGGGTATTTTCCATTTGCCAGTCCCATTTGGCTCTCACGCTCACTCATGTATTTCTCTAGTATTAAGGTTGTGGAATCGGATGAGATTCCGGATTCGGTTATGAATCTCGCCAAGGAGAAACATGCAGAGCTCATTGAGCAACTCGCCGAAGTCGATAATGAAATCGCCGACATGGTTCTTGCCGATGAAACCCCTTCTAGTTGTCAGATCGCTGAAGCAATCCGCCGCGCGACCGTTGGTCTCAAATTCTCCCCCGTCTTCCTTGGGTCGGCTATTAAGAACACGGCTGTACAACCTATGCTGGATGGTGTTTGCGCATATCTCGCTAATCCTGCAGAGTCGATTGTAACCGCATACGATACAAGATTGCCACATGGTTCACCTCCAGTTCCCCTAGTACCAGCCGCGGAGGCACCTCTTGTTGCACTGGCTTTCAAATTGGAGGAAGGGCGGTTTGGTCAGTTGACCTACATGCGGGTATATCAGGGTACTTTAAAAAAGGGATCCTTTATCTTCAATGCTCGAACGGATAAGAAGGTCAAGGTTCCGCGCTTGGTTCGCATGCACAGTAATGAGATGGAGGTCGGTAGTCCTTTTTCTGAGTGATTTTCCGTGAGCTTAACCATCATCTAGGACATCGATTCCATTGGTCCCGGCGAAATTTGTGCTGTATTCGGTGTCGAATGTTCGTCTGGGGATACCTTTACGGACGGTTCTTCTAGTTTCTCCATGGTCAGCCTGTTTAAAAGGTGATGGGTCAAGCTCATATTTTACAGACTTCCATGTTTGTTCCCGAGCCTGTGATCTCATTGGCAATCAAGCCTCAGGGACAAGAGACGCCGAACTTCTCTCGCGCTCTCAACCGATTCCAGAAGGAAGATCCCACGTTCAAAGTACACATCGATTCCGAAAGCAAGGAGGCAAGTTATTGCATTTCTACGCCCTTCGCAAACTTACCTTCTCGTCAGACCATTATTTCTGGTATGGGTGAGCTCCATCTTGAGATATATATCGAACGCATGCGTCGTGAATATGGCGTCATTGTCACCAGTGGAAAACCTCGCGTCGCCTACCGAGAGACAATCACGGAGCGCGCCGAGTTCTACCATACACACAAGAAACAAACGGGTGGTGCTGGTCAGTTTGCCCGAGTGATCGGCTATGTGGAGCCCATCCCGTTCGACCCCGAAAACGGGAAGGACAGGGAGTTTGTCAACACCGTCATGGGAGGAAACATTCCACATAATTATATTCCCGCGTGCGAAAAGGTACGCTACGTGCTCCAGTAGCGGATCCATGGAGTAGAAACTTTCTGGAGACTTGAATTGACGCGGATATCTTTCAGGGTTGGTTCGAAGCACTCGAAAAGGGAACGCTTTCTGGGAACCCGATCGTCGGAGCCCGAATGGTCCTTCAAGATGGTTCGTACCACGTTGTCGACTCTTCCGAGCTTGCCTTCCGTATTGCGACCATTGCTGCGTTCCGTGAAGTTTATTCAAAGACGAAGCCCATCATCCTGGAACCAATCATGACCGTGGAGGTCGTTGCGCCAGGCGAGTTCCAAGCGGCGGTGATCGGGAGCTTGAACGCTCGGCGGGGAACAATTTTGGATAGCGAGGTGCGGGATGAGGAGTTTACGTGCACCGCAGAAGTACCGTTGAACGACATGTTTGGGTATTCGAGTCAGCTGAGAGGGGTAACGCAAGGCAAGGGAGAATTTAGTATGGAGTATCGGGTGCGTTTCTTTCTCTCTGATTTGTCCCACGGGCTGACGACTGACCGCTATTATTGTCTTGGCAGACTCACTCTCCAGTGCTACCACATCTGCAGAAAGAGCTCGAGGACGCGTATAAAAAGACGATACCTCAATCGAAAAAATAGATGAGGTCGTCGATGGAGATACTAGAGCTGGAGTCGGGTTATCATTATATCATGGCATACATAGAATTAATTGCATCCTCATGTTAGACGTATATGTATCTACCTACTACTCATTTAAACACGCACCCACTTACACGGTACTTGAAGTCAACTTTGAGAATATGCAGAGACCTGTGCTGTGTCCACGAGGATGAGGAATTGGCTACTTATTCCGAGTTGTTCACGTTTTGCAATCGAGTTTTCACTGGACTAGCATGACGGCATGGGAGCATGGTTCGTGATGACAGTCATTGCAGCCCTTTTCAAAATGATGCGGAAAACATGGTTGAAAATCTGTGCCTTCGGATATACCCGGGGTAGGACCCCGAACTCCTACTCTTTGCATCCATCCTGATAGAATAGGAATTTGGGCTTTTGTGTCGTTTGGCACGAAGTGCGTTGGCATGAGGTGGTGGGTGTGAAAAAGCCACTCAGCGATCTCACTCAGGCAGGTTCGAGGTCCCCCCCCCCCGGCTATATCCAAAGGCTCACATTTTCAATCGCATTTTCCGCGTCGCTTTGAAAAGCGCTGTAAGTCACCGAGTTGCATGCAACGCCACACTGTGTCGTGACGATTTCGTGGGGAATAAACATTCTTTCCTTCGCTTCTTTGCCGTGAAAATACTACAAGGAACGCACGTCAGCCGCAATGTCTATTCGATGAGACTCGTAGTTCAACCTTCGACATTGATCAGTTTCGCAGGTGCATGGCAACGGCACCGTGTGTAAAGTGACACCGCACGAGTCACACAACGGGATGCCTCTGAAATGCATATCAAGACTGACGCGGCCGAACGAGTATGCTGGGATCGAAAGCTGCTAGCACAATGATCACCATTCGTGAAAATCACCTACGGTATTTCTTAATTGGCTGATTTGAACTGCGTGTGAAGCAACGGCATAACTACAACAGTGGGGTAAAGAAAATAGCAGCTATGAAAAAAATGGATTTGGATATAAAGTCTGGATATTCACTTAAGTTAATCGAGTTATTGAAATTTCAGTGGTTAGTATGGCATTGCATTCAACAGATTCACCAAGCACAAGACTAGAACATAGATATATGAGACTGCCAAGGTATGCTCCAATCATATACTAAACATACCTCGGGTCAGATATATGCAGGTCGAGAAGTGACTTTACAGCTCTGCACCCTACAATTGTACTGAGATTGATCAGATCAGATAACTGGTGCATATGAAGATGTATGTTCCACCTTGCAGTCATGGCTAGTTTTCCTATTAGCTATGTCATGCATACAGCATTCAATACATACTGGCTCACCTAGACAACCAGTTATACCCATCAGGCCTATTATGAATTTAGTCACAAAATGAAGCAGATGAAAGCATCCCTACTGGTGAAATCAAACAGGGAGAAAGCCTATTGACAGAGATTAAAAAGTAGTGTGGATGGAGGCAGTGTACAGACCATTGGTAAAGTATTTGCAATGACTGCAATAGCAGCATATGACATACCTTGTGAGTATAGGTATTCTACCAAAGCTGAGTTAGATGATTGCCTTGACAACTTCACAATGGATACTACAAAGATGAGCAGGTCGTAGCACATGGCTAAAACCACTGGATGAGAGAGCATCGTGATTTGGATATCATGGCACGACTTACTATATGCATACACGCATGCGGTCATTCTCGGATGTGCGAGATAAATAATACAGGTGTCATCGGACCTATAGGCTTTAACGTTTACCACGTCTAATCACTAAGCATTATTCGTTCAGGCGAAGACCAAGATGACAAACTCTCACCTAATGCCAGTGTCGTCCAATGCCCGAGTGCGATAAGCAATAGAAAGAGACGCACAGAATGGCGATCCTTCCAGATCAACCATCTATGTGAAATCGTTGGGGAAACAAATATCGCTCGAACTAAGACTGAACTCACGTGCGGATCATGAGATTTGCAGAGGCACACCCTACTGTGGTGTTCCCTAATATCTATAACGAACTATTTTACAAAATAGATGGGATTGTAGCAGTTCGTCTTACTGTTGCAAAGAGAACGGCCGCTGGAGAATGGGTGAGTCGTGTAAATCCATACGATTCATGAGCGAGAACTGACACTGGCAATCGAAAGAAGTTGGAACTGGACTGTCCTCGATGGTGCTGCGCAGAAATGAGTGAGCTATCATCTGCTACTGTAACGACACTTGCAGGAGAATGAGGGTCGCCAAAAGAGACACCCGGCCGACTAGATACGGGATCTTCAATCATGTTTCGTTGGTGGGCTCGGAAATGACGCAAGATAGAGGTTAGCCGCTTACCAGTGGCCAGTGAAAACTCAAACGCCAACGAATGATTGCGTATTCGACCTCCAGAGATTGGAGGTATTCCCAACTAGATGAACACTTCAACATGGTTAGCACCCTTAAACCAAGGACGGAGGACATACCCATACACGCCCAGCAGCAAAAATATTGCTTTTACATAAACAGTGGCAAAGCGAGCCTCTTCGGATGGAGACACACTCAGTGAATGGATCATTATTGAACTTAGCTGTCCGTGTTTGTGGGTACTGGTTGAGGGTCCACTTGAGCAAAAACGCGAGCTCACGATGACTAGTCCCTAAATACTGGTCCCATCCCTTTCATTTCCTGTCAGAGTAACTCCGGCTTGAGAATATAGCAGGTGCAAATACGTCATCGTGCCATTGTTCTCACAGGTTAGGGTCGGCTATTCAGATTACGAGAATCACTGGATACTGTGAGTCCTGGACTAGCCCTACACATGTAAGCAGTTGGGAACCAGGTGGCGGGTAGAACCGAGTTCAAAGCACATTGGACCTCGGCTTGATCCGAATGGCGCTCGATTAGTTTACAAGCAAGTAAGAATGTAGTAGATTCGGAACAATATCAGGGCTGAGCAAGCACCTTAGGAACGTACAGTACTCCACGCACGCACTCTATCATGAACGTCAGCAAACACCCGTGGAGCCAATCATAGTCAGATTTGGAAATTGAGTCGTCAGCTCGGTGTCATCGTCAGCAGTCTCGTTGCATGTGTGTCTGTTCAAGAATAAGTCGTACGTATCGAAACTCTGTTAAAGCACGTACCTCGACTGCAGGGTGTGGAGTCCGAGAAGCGATCTTACTGCCCTGGACGATACGATGGTACTGAAATTCAATGAAGTCAGTCGGCTGTGATCTGACTCTCGCGATAAGTCACCTTGCGGTAATAGCTGCCGATGTCGTCAACTAGGTCGCATGTACATTTACTAACTCACCAATGTTTGCAGTTATTGCTACCAAAGCTGGTATGCTTTGAGTCATGTGAATTACGAAAGAAGAATGAAATTACCTCCAGAACCAAGAAAAGCAAAAGTCTACAGTTGATGAGTGTACAATAGGGAATGGTGAATGTAGAATACAAACCGTAGGTGGAATGTTTGTCAAGGCAACTATGACAAAATACGCCAAACCTTGCACGTATAGCCGCTCCGTCAAGGGAGATTTCGATGGTTGTCTTGACAACTTCACGACAGATAATAGGAGAACAAGAAAATCACAGCTCGTCGCTGATACCCGGGTTGAGTATTTGTCGTAACCACTGAAATCACGTGACATACTGTACATGAAAACGCCCGCGACCACTGATGGATGCGGGATATAAACAAGGCAAGCCCCTTTTGGCTCAGACCTAAAAGCTTTGATATATGCAGCGTCTAAAACAAGATAATGGTATGCCAAAATAAAGTCTGAATGCAAACTCGTACCTATTATCAATATGGTCCACTGCCCGAAGGCAGTGAGTATTAGCAGAAGATGCACCCAACGGGAGTTCTTCCAAATCAACCAACTACGTTTGCATAAGCACGCACCAAGCAGACCACACCACTTAGACCTACGTTCGAATCATGAGATTTGCCGAGGCAGTCCCTATAGAAATGTCCACAGATACCTAAGGTCAATCAGCTCTTCAGCCCTAGGCGTGCATGACCAGGGAGGCGTTGCTTACCGACGTTGCGGTAATTCCAGCTGATCGAATGAATGAGCTACACAAGGTGTCTATAATTTGTGACGGAAAACTGACGTTGGCATGCAAAAGAATGCGACAATGGGCTTGTCCCGACAGCTCTATAGATGAAGCCGAGTGAAATACCGGTCTAGTTATCAACCCAAACTTACAGTAAAATGAGGGCAATTAGAAGAAATAGCCGTCCCATCAGATATGGGATCTCCAAAGGGGTCATTGACAGCGACGACATGAGGATACGTCAACTTACGAGTGGCCATCTTAAAGGCAACTTTCCACGAATGACTGCATACTCTACGTCAAGGGATTGCATATATTCCCACCTACAGCGAAGGATGATTCTGTCAAATTGTGTGCCAAGAAGGGGGATGAACATACCCATGAACTCCCAACAGCAAAAATGTTACATCCGTGTAAATAGTGTTGAGGTAGCCTTCAACAGTTGGATCCTGCCACCAGTGAACCATCGCTGAAAGCCCACTGTGTTGCCAGCACAGAGTGGCTTAGAAATAGTGCGCGTAGACCCGATTCAGACCCTGTTGGAGGGCCATATCAGGTTTGAAAGCGGACATAAAACATTCTATGATTGAATTGGTAATATCTCACAGCCCTTACGGCTGAGCAAAGCGTGATGGGCCAGGTGGTTACAACGTCGGCATCGCGAGAAAACCCTGCCATGATTCAATGAAGGAGTTCGCGTGGGCTCAAACGAATGATGTCGCTTCAGGTTCGATTTTAAGTTTACCCGACATGGAGGTCGATTCGGAGGCCACCGAATACTTGAAATTGAATCATTTACATAAAAGGAAACTGGATCACAAGGGTCAACTATTTTTCAGCCCATGGACAAACCCTTCAACCATGGTTGACACGCCCCATGCTCCAGGGTCCGGTGGAATTACTTCATCCTCCGCAGCCACGTAGGATGCCCGCCCGAGCCTTGCTTTCATCCCCCTGGTGCTCTCAGCCCCTTTCTTTGCTGCCTTCACCATTGCTTCGAGCCTGGAGTTCCGTGAGGTATTTGTTATCGATATAACTGACTCGCAGAGCGGACTGAGCGCGTCGAAGACGGTTCGATCGCCCGGGCGCGCCGGTGTATGTCTTCCTAGGGTCACAAGAGCCTCGGTTAGTGTTGAACAATTATCCTTCGGCAAACCGGGGTCTTTACGCAGTGCGATCGACCACGCAGTGAAAAATATTGCAAAAACTAAATAGGGAATCAATCTTGCAGTATCGGGAGTGGAAGACGCGCGTACGTGCACCGATCGTCCCACCCATGGCCCCTTCTAATATCTCTCCTACCCTAGACACAAACGAGGCTGGGCTTAGCAGTTCGGGCTGGAGTCTGCCCTGGTCTAATTCCTTCAGGATTGCTGTCAATATCGAGAAAGAATCAGAACCCCAGTGTGAAAGTGGTAAGAAAGGTACCTTTGGCACCGCATGCAAATGTATATCCACAATCTCCATCACCAACAATAGTATCAAATTTTGTCATATCTGGTTCCGCTGCAAGCACGCTTTTGCAAGCACCTTGGATGCCCTTCGTGACCTCTTCAGCTGTGAATCCCAGTTTGGTCCACGTGTACCATCCGATAGTCTGATTTTCTTCAGTGGAAGAGGAGGTGGACACACGGAACGAAGATCGAATCAGTCGAAGCGATTCTACTGCCTCTGCTTCCATATCCCGGTAGCTGAGTGTTGACAGTGTCGGCCAGGATTTCACTCCTATCCAGGACAACGCCTCTGTCGGAGCGTCGAGGAGGGCGAGTAAATTAATATGATCGACTGGAGAGTCTAAAACATCGGCCCGCTTATCAGGAGCAGTAAAAAGGAGAAACCAAGTAAGTACCATTTACAATCGCTTCAATCCTCGTTACATTCACGAGTGATATGGAGAATCCAGGGGCATTCAAAGAGGTCATGTATGGCGCACTATAGATCCTTGCTGGTATAATCCCATGCGAAGCTACAAGCAGTGTCGAAACTGAATTCCCAGCAAGTAAGAGACTTACCAAGTTCTTTCCGGACCTGCTCCACGACAGCGCCCATCTCAAGAGCAGATATACCTCCTAAGTTGTTGATGAACAACACAATCTTATCTGCTTTGCGTATCCACGTCTCATTAGCATTATATATCAAATTCCGTTCTAGGTGTCATAAATTTTATCATTTTTGATGGAACATCCTCTGAAGTGGAACAAACGTACCGATATGCATATCCGACCCTCGCCAGCCGCCCCCGCTTCCCTCAATAACGCTCAGCATCTCACCGATCAACCATTCTGGAGAGGTAAGTGAAACACGCTGCACGCCAGGCTCATTGTGGAGTCCTAGCCCCAATTCGATCTGTCCGTCGGCTATGCGTTCGAAGGCTGTTGATGATTATCATTCAGTAAGCTTACATCAATATTTGATATTTGACAGCTAGCGAAAGGCGTACCAGAATGAGGTTGTCTGCCAGGAACGTGGCAGTGGCCCAGGGTAGCCCCAATGCTTCTGAGATTAGTCACCAGTGCGTCGCCGAGTAACTTCATTCTCTCGAGCGTGGGTTTAGGAGATGTGGGAGGCATGGAGGCTAGGAAGATTATTACATGTACAACCCCATCACTAACTGAATGACTGACCGCCATTCGCTCCGAATGCTGCATAAGCCCCCAATACTTTACACACGATTATGTTCCCTCCGAGTCCCCTAGGACCCACCAAACTTCCTTCTGCTTCCTCTCCTCGTGTCTGTGGAAGAAGCGAGACGTCATCTGCGTTGAGGACGGACGTTACATTCAGCTCCGGGTACCTCGCCCGCGCCTGTTCAATCGCAAGGCCAAAGTTGAGTCTGTCTCCAGTATAGTTATTGATCACGACTACCACATCTCTGCCATTTTCTCCCTTTCTCCCTTCCAGACCCGCAAACGCTGCGAATTCAATGGCAGCCAGGATTTGCTGGGCGCTGGGACTAGCAAATATATCACCAGATACCATAGACATGAGCATGCCATTCCCGACGTAACCAGCGTGAGCCGGTTCGTGACCAGCACCGCCTCCAGAGATGACAGCAATCCGAGTAGAAAGAGGTGGATTGGGTACATAGATTGTCTTCGTTGGTGCATGGCTTGGCAGCCGATAGGGGTTCAGTTATGACTCAGGAGATAAGAGTGAAGACTCACAGTCGTAGTGCAGGATTCTGTGCCACGGTTCCTCTCAGAGAGGCGAGTACAAGCCCCTCTGCGGACTCGAAGATATGTTTGTTTGACATAGGCGTGACACGAGCAAAGACCTAGTTAGAGATGGGGATCCGATCGTTAAGCAGATGCTGAAGAGCGCGAGGGTTCTTCTTAGTGTTCAGTACGATCGTGAACACCACGGAAGCTAGCCAAGGGTGGGTCAGCAGACTTTCAGGCTGGGACATATGTGCTATGTTGAGAAGTGTGCACGACCTTATTAGGTCACATGGTGCACCATTCTGGATGAGATTAAAACACCTACTGGCAAAAGTACTCAACGAGCGGTTTAAGATGGTTGACACCAGACTCCGTTTCTGGCGCTCGTCGGTGTCCTGGCGGTAGGCGTGCATTCGATACATTTGCAATAAACTCAAACTCAAATTTTTATATGCTGCGGGAACTTCAGTCGTGTTACATATAACGACGTGCTTGCTCTCTCAATGTGATAGACAAATAACACCCTGATCGACTTGGGAAGTGAGTTTCGGATGGTGAGCGTAAAAGGAGAGATAAGGTTCAGTCTCATCGTTCGTGAAATAATCTCCAAGTAGTATCTCATACACAAGCTTAAGACACAAAGCAATATGGTAAGATTTTTGGTCAATCGCTGACAAAGAAACTCCATGACTAGGCTACCCCGTTATCTGCACCTTCTTCGTTGGGCCTACAGATTTCCACTTGTCTTGTGGAAAAGGCAATTATTTACTTCTTGATATGATAAGTAATTGGTGGATGTGAATGCTTACCCGCGAAACCAAAGAGACTAGAACCCAACCCGTCTCCTTGACTTTGGGCGGCGGCGGGGGAAGGTTGATAAAATGAGCCCTGTCGAATCCGATTGGCCTTCCAGTAACGAGAGCGTTGTTGGTCTGCAGACAACTGGCCCTCCGAGATGTGTATCTGCAATGATGCGCTCGCGTAAGTGATATGTATCATATATTATTGGCGATGGAAAGGCTCTCACCTTTGTCTTCGGAACGGAACTGCCAAAGTCCCCAAGTTCGAAAATAAATTCGGTTTCAGGCCAACGTATTCTGACAATCAAGGTCAGGTGAGTGACCGGTAACGAGTAAGTTAATTTTACTCGTAGAAAGCAGCGTTCTCTTCAGCGACATGTACGTCCTTCACTTGCCACGCCACAGGGTAGTCACTTGGTATCACAAGGGCTTCTTTGGCTATCGACTTGACGGACAAGTATTTGCCATATTTGAGGTTTCGAATTGAGTGGCCTGCTCCCAAAGGGTGAACCTCCCACTGCCCGACGGCTGTTAAGTGGACGTCGAAATGCGCTACGGGTACTAGTTTGACAAACCTTTTGGGAATCCAGATCTTTAGGGGGCATCCCTAATTCAAGCAAATCCTGTAAGGACGTGTGGAATGCATACAGACAAGATACGCTGACCTACGATAGTGTGATCACTTGCCATCTCCATTGCGGTCCCACTCTGTCGATTGATGAACGAATAGGTTCCACGATGAATGGGCATTCTCTTCCGGGTGTCCGCACGAGACAAAGGCGAAGACGTTGTAGTCTGTCCAAAGGCGCGAAAAATTGACACAGACATATCGTGCGAGGGGTCGTTAATGAAAGGGATGAAGGAAACAACTAGCTTTTGAGCTCGATAGCGCCAACAGCCACAACATGAACACGCAGACGCCACATGCCGTCCGCCGAAAATGGGGCAGTGAAGATACCAATAGAACATTCTGTGCGTTAATGCTTGGTTCCGGCGCATGCGACTGCGGGTCTTCTCGAATTCTAGATGCTACGGGCCGCGCTGGTTGCATGCCTGGTGCCAGTCCCGAAAGCAATGCAAAACGGCTGGAGAGTTGCACGTTGCGCTGTCTTGCTGGATAAAACCTGTGTGCAGCAAGGCAATGGAACCACGAGCAACCGCTGAAAGAGGTTTGTGGTTAGAAAGTGGATAACCACATGCTGTCGATCATGCCATTCTCAAAGTAGAAATAAAATACACCAGAATTCATCAGAATGGTAAACTTGAGTCTGACCTTGATTTGGGAACAAAGTCCCCTGCTGCGAGTGGGCGGAATATTACACATGGCAGTACGATGCGATTCACTCCCCGTGTTTGAAAAATGGAATCAAGGGATCTTGATGGAATCTTATGGGCGGACCTCATGGTGGTGAAACCGTGGCAGTGCAGTATCCTGTGTGCACTACCGGCGCAAAGCTTCAACTTTTAGAAACGCGACTCGCCGTGTCGATGGTAGATACGACAATATACTTGCAAGGAGCAGAAAGAATGGAGTGTCCTAACAATGACGACGAATTTCAGTAAATACTGTACATCATGTACAAACATCGAGTATACATGACATATCAGCAAAAAAGCCGTGTTCGCATACGGCGAAAACCCTGACTCATGGCCCTATACCATGTACTTCTGTCACTGGAGAAGATCCTCCAAGATCAAATCTGATGCCTAAGAGGAAAATGTAAGCTAACCACTCGGAACATGGACGTTCGCACACCTTTTCTGCGATAGCGTATACAGTTTGTTGTGGTGGTACGCTAAGAGTAAGGGGAATAATGCCAGCATCCACGATACGTACGTTCGCTAGTCCGTACACACGGAGCCGAGAGTCGACAACACCTGCACAAATCATCAAACGCTGAGTACAATTACTGAAAATAATAAGGCATTCGGACCTCCCAAGTTCCGAGCTGCCATGGGTGTTGTACCTGGAACACTATCAGAGGACTAGTCGCCTTTTAGCTAAGTACGAACCTATCGGGTGATTAAGGGACTGAAAATTGCAGCCACTGTAAAAACAAACTTTGCGGTATGGAACTTCAGTACGTACTTGGACTGTTTCAAGTACGTATTGTGACCACTGGCGATTAGTCTGGATTGTGGAGTTTGGAGTATTCCTCGACTGGATCTGTCTGGAAAAGGGCTCTGCAGAGGCCATTCTATCGAAGAATTGAATTGCAGCAGTCAGAACAGCGAGATCTAGGTCAGCATCAGCTTGTGTAAGATACAAGGGTCCTTGTTGACAGTCTTACCCCAGTCGAATGCCAAGTACTTGGGGTCGATTACCGGGGAAGCACGTGGGTTAGAGGAATTGATGTGCTAAGAGATTGAAGTTGAGCGAGCAATGTTAGCCCAATCTTAAGAAGAACTTACGACGGATCCGCGAGAAAGCTGGTGCTAGAAGGAATGGTTAACTATCTGTCTCATTCAGGAAACTCAAGAGACGAACCAAGTTGGCGGCTGCCATCGTCCCATAACCCACGCCCCGCTCCGGAGTGCTTGCCACACCACCGTATGAAATGTAGGTAAGGCTGACGAACGGAAATCCAGTGTCAACCTGGCGTAGGAGATGGTTATATTGCGCATTCTGCAGCGGCGTTAACGTCATATCCCCGAGAAGGTGATGTACACTGTTGAGCAGTGTTACGTAGTCGGTCATAGATAAGATGTCGCGAAGGGGCCAGGACCCTATGACACTTGCGGTCCATGAGAACGCGCCGGTGTGAGAGGTGTCGCTGATTTCATGTCAGTTAACGGCATTGATGAGTAATTCGTGGTGACTGACTAGAGCTCTTTCTGCTGTTCAAAGTAAGTTTGGTTCCACGTCAGTTGGTCTGTGCTACGCGTTAAGTGGCTAATGGTTGCATCAGGTGGATCCCACCGAGCGTCAAAACATCTTCGGCTGCGATAAAGTCTATCGCCGTTAAAGTATGATCTTGTAGATTCTCGCCAACTTGTGGGAAATCTAGTACAGTAGGAATGCCGGCGCCCTGCAAAATTGTTTCGTTTCCGACACCAGAAAGCTCGAGAAGTTGGGGTGTTTTCAAACTTCCTGATAAAGCGATGGTAGTCGGCGTGCCCGGTGGCCATTAAGTTGGCACCCACCTGCACAGACTATAACTTCTCGCGCTGCGCTCACAGCATAGCTCGTTCCATTAACGATGTATTCCACACCGACGGCCTTGATACTATCGCTTCCAAGAGTCGAGTTATCCCAAATGATTCGACTAGCAAGTGCGCCCATCAACACGGACAAGTTTTCTCTCGCTATCACCGATAAATTATAGTACCCCGGGGCAG
Organism: Solioccasus polychromus; assembly: GCA_038090335.1. Lineage (NCBI taxonomy): Eukaryota > Fungi > Basidiomycota > Agaricomycetes > Boletales > Boletaceae > Solioccasus > Solioccasus polychromus. The sequence continues at coordinate 33,757 of JBBPMM010000283.1, forward strand.
CGTAACTGCGCTTTCCCGTAGAAATGTCAACGGAGCTGGCCATTCCAGCGAGAGGAATGTATAAAGTGTGTCCATCGTCGGGATTGTAATTAAGTGGGTATCCTAGGGTTGAACTAGTCTCTCCCAGAAGAGAATCGAGGGGGAGAAGGTAGGTATTGTAACGGCCTTGGATAACGCCTTGAGACCCTTGCACGGAAGCCAAAGAATCAAAGTCAGTGGACGTGGTTCCAGGGATGAACAGTGCACTGTGACTGGGGGAAGTCCAGTTTTCTGTACGTTTGAAATAGGGGAGCAGCGAATCGAAATCCCAACCTTCGTTTCCAAACACCGTGGACCATGCGTTATAGTCCGTTCTAGAGCCACGTTGCCACGATAATCCATTGACGGCAGACGAGCCGCCTAGAACCTTTCCGCTTGGGAGTGCCATTAAAGGATGAAATAATAACGGAGGGAATTAGACGAACCGAGGATATTGGATGATACGACCCCCCAATGATGGTTGAGGGACGCTCGCAAACCCCCAGTCATACTCTGGATTTCCAAACAAGGTAGCATTTGGATTCTGGAGGTAGATGCTAGCGCCATATGGTATGTCTATGAGAGGGTCACCGG